>CATIWF010218306.1:0-12751 GCA_949630135.1 Balakata baccata
TATTATTATTGTACATTCCAGAAAGAAATAAAGTTATATTTCTTTAATTATTAAATAAGGTAAAATAGATAAAAAAAATAATTAATGTTTATAGACAACTGTAAAACGTCACATATTTTGCAAAAAATAAAATTCTTAAACGATATATTTGGTAGTAGAGGAAGTACATATGAGACAAGGAAAGTCAACAAATTGAGGAACCAAACATGTTATTGTTCTCAATTAAATGCCACAAAGTACATGACAAAAGAATGGTATCACAGTATACAGAAAAACTGCCCTGTCAAAATGACCAATAATAAAAAAAAAAAAAAATTCAAAATTATATGTAAAAAAGAATGACCAACCAAATTAAAAATAAGAAACATGAGATGCCATTAATAAGCCTCCAACTTGCTAACCTACCAAAAAAATATTAAATTTCCACTACAGCCCTTCTCCTTTCCATCATCTTCAACCTTGAAGATAATACACATTTAAAAAATAATAATTATCTCTATATGGTCCCTAAAAAATTTAAATATTTATAAAGAAAAAAAAAACTAAAAGTCAAAAAAGTTATTGAAATTATTGAAAAGGTCTATGGAAGGAGCAGGAGAAGTAAGATGAGGAGAAATGAAGGTAGAAGGACTAGGCATGAAACTACCTTCTATAAAATTCTTGTTACCATGAACCACCATTGGGCTCAAATCATGAAGGAAGCTTAGCATATTTGGATCGGACGGCGGAGAAAAAAAGTTGGGTGATATCGAAGGAAGCAGAGCCGGCCCTGGCGATAGAATTCCATGGAATGAATAATTGCCTGATCTTTCCATCACTTGACTCATATCAATTCCTTCCAAAAAACCCACATCTCCGATTGCCTGCTGGGGCGGTATCATCTTTTCCTTCGGTGACTTTGCTTTTTCCAACGCAGCGTACCTTGCTGCCGGCGAGATTGCGCCACCGTCATGGTTGAAGGGGTTGGGTGCTGTATTATAAGTAGTAGAGGTTGAGTATGAAGAAGCGGAAGAAGAAGATGATGATGATGATGACCCTGTTAGGCGTTGAACTAGGCTCATAAAGTCACTAGGGTTTGTGTGGATCACTTTTGGTGAAACTGTGTAGATTATGACTGGTGGCCGTGGCTGCATCTGCTGCTGCTGAGGTGGCTGTGACGGTTGTGGTGCCACCGGAGGTTTCTTGATCTTGTGTGAATCTTTACGGACTTTTAGTGCTGGTGGTCTTGGGCCTTGAAGTTCTTTTCTTGGAGATCTGCTTACAGGAAAGTCAGAAGAATCCATTTTCAGTACTCTTGAAGAAGAAGAAGAAGACAATAAAAGCATAATATTGTTTTGTACCGTAAATAAGGCTTCTTTATAAAGGGAAGAAGATGAAATATTTAAGAACAAGTCAAAAGATATATGAGAAAAGGTTAAAGAAAAAAAAAATGAAAAAAAGAGATAAAGGAGTGTAGTTAAGTGATATATAATTTAATTTAGTAAGAAATGGCCGGTTTCGTGGAGTTATGAATGTTTGAACATGTAAAAACCCAACTCCCTATGTGGAAAAGTCATATGCCACATCATTCAAGAGATGATGATGAATGGTGCCACGTAGGCAAATCTATGAGCAACTAAGTATTTGGGTTTTTCTTAGTTTCTTACTTTTTTTTTTCAAATAACATAATATTTTAGTCGTTTCCTATGTTTAAAAGTTATTATCGGATCTTGAAATTTTGGATTATTGGACATAACTTTACATGATTTTGAATTTCGGATCATGTTAGATTAGATATCCTAGCCAGAGGCTAGGAATATGGTGTGTATCTGTGTGTGACTTGGTAGCAACGGATAAGTTTTTAGGTATATTAAATTCATTATATTATTATAAATTAATTCAACAATTTATTTACATATATTTAAGAATATAATATAAATGTATATTAATAAATGATCGGATTAGTTTATAAATAACATAATAAACTTAATATATTTAAAATTTTTTTCTAGCAAGATTATTAAATTTGGTCCGATAAACGAACAGAAAAAAATAAAAAAAAATAAATAAATGGTTAGAAGTTGGACAGAAATTAAACTGAAATAGGATCGGTTAAAATAAAATTTCTTCAAATATAATAATAAACATATTAGATGTAGTAAAATGTATAAAATAATTAAATTAGACGTGTTTTATATATTCAAAATATTGATATTTATAATTTAAATTAATACATAATTATATTCAAATAATCTTTTAAATGTTAATAATATGTATTTTATTTATCATAATAAATAATAAAATTCATTTATTTGTATATTTTTAACTCCTAGGGTATGAATCCCAGCTACAACACCATTTATCATTATTTTCTGTTAGCACCGATTTAATATATAGCTGGGGCAATAAACTGGGTTGACTTTGAGAGCGGTTCCGGATTAAACCAGTAGGGCAGTCCGGATTCAACAACCAGACCTTCTAGTGATGTAAGGCTAACAAGTTAAGCTGTGAATAATGGTGGTTGTGGGGCAGGATTTAGGGGGTGGTGGGGTGTGAATAATGGTGCAAGTTGAAGCTATGTGGAGGCTACAAATTAAATTTGACTTCTAAACCAATCAACATTTTCTACCACTAAGAAAGCAAAAGAATGAAATGCAATGTGTTCCCCTACGAGGATAGCTAACTTTCTTTCCTCACTTTTATGAAAAAAGATTTGGGACTAGCACACAACTCTTTACTTGTCGATGTTATTATTATTATTATTATTTATTCCGTTGGAAAATGATTCTAGTTCAATATTTTTATGCATATTATCAAAATTAGTTAAATTATTTATTTTTATTTAATATTTTTCAAAAATTCCTCCATTTATTATTATTTTAAAAATAATTGTTTAATTTTTTTTTAATCCAAGACTCAAATTAATATTCATATAAATGTTAATCAATTTTAATAGTTATTTAAAGTAATAGTTGATATTTAGGTATAGTTAATAAGAGTATATTTGTAGTTGAATAAAATAATTAAATTTTAAAAGTAGCCTATAATTTTGGAGGGTTAAAAATGGAAAATGAATATATCTTTTCCGGATGAATTATTATTATTATTATTATTATTATTATTATTATTATTATTATTCCCCAATTTGTTTAGAAAAGATAATAATAAGCCTAAATCATTGATGCTACATTAAGATTACTTATTACTCACTCAGTTTATAAATAAGTGTTTTGCACAATTATTAAAAAATGTGTTTAAGACATAAGTTAAATATTATATTATCCTTGGGAACCATTTGGTTCAAGGGTCAGAATGAAAATGTCGGTATATTATTTGGTTCATTTTTATTAAAAAATGAGAATAAAATTCAACTTATATATATTCGATTAAATTATCGTATTTATATAAATATATTTATTTTAAAATGTAAATTTGTTGATTAACAATAAGGTAATATAACTTTTATAAAATAATATAGTTTAGATTCTCAATTTATTTAAACTTAAATTATATATAAATTCTATTTAATTTTATCATTATTAAAAAATTATTAAAATTATATATATTTTATAATGTCTTCTAACATCAATTAAGAGTCTATTAAAAAATTAAAAAATTAATTATAATTTATATTTAGCTAATTAGACTTGATTTCCATGTAAATAAAATTTTCATTCCCTAAGAGGGTGAATGAAATGGGTGATTCCCATTAATGAGAGAATCATATTTCCATTCCATTAATTTTTTCCCTAACCAAATACTAACAATAAGAATCCTCCATTTTTATTCCTTTTTTTTTTTTATGAACCAAACACCCCCTTAAATAATTAGTATATGGAAGAGAGAATTTTAAATAAGAATTAATGTTTATAAATAACTAAAAAACTTCAAATATTTCAAAACGAAAACTCTAATATAAGATTATCTATTTAGAACAAAGGGAGTATGAGTTTAGAGAATGAGTCTAGACCATTTAAATTCGAATCTCATTGAAGGGTTAAAATTCAAATTTATTATTTTTATTATTATTACTTTACTTTTTAAATCTTGACCCAAAAAAAAAACGGAGAAATAAATAATTAAAAAGGGTTAAAAAAAAAACAAAAAACAAAAGGTCAAACCTGGCAACAAAATGGAAGCTTTGACTAGAGCTACATTAATGTATCAAAATTGAGGTGCATTTAACGATTTAAATTAATAGAAGTTAGAGGAGGATATAGGAAGCCAACTTGAAAATTTTTTTTTGATTTAGACTTAGTATTTGATTATTGACTTGAGTTGTGCTAGTCAAGAGTCGAATAGCCACGATCAACCAAATTCCAACTGTCTGAATCCATGTTGTTGATGTTATTATTATTATTATTATTATTAGGTTGACACTTTCCTCATTTGGAGAAAAATAAAAACTAAAGTACTCAATAAAACAAAATAGCTGAAAAGAAAACAACAATTAAATTATGTGAAACGACTGCGTACAGATTGACATCTCGATCAAATTTTATTTAAATTTCACACACAAAATATATAAAATTCGAAAAGCATAATTGATTGGATCTTTTGTTAAATTTCAGAAAGGGATTGTGTACTTGGTTAGATCTAATTATCTCAAAGAGATAATAATAAAATAATAATAATAAAAAAAAGAATGGGTCGAGTAAAGAGATTAGCAAATCATAGGAAAATTAATTAGGATATATAATAAATTAATATCCAAAAAATTACACGACACTTTTTAAAATCTAATTACCATTTTAATCTCTTCATATTTTTTTAACTAAAAAGAGCCTGGCCCTTTCCCACTATATCGTTCTCAAAAAATATTAAATAAACGATATTTAAGGAAAATTTAACCGGATTTGCAAAAGATTTTTTTAATTTTACTTATTGATTCCCATATTTTCATTCTTAATTTCTATATTTTTATTTTTATCGATTTTTTTAAATTTTAGATTTTAGTGTATATATAATATATTTTTCATTTATTTAAAATATAAAATGGTCATTTTCACATTTTAAATATGGACCGAGAATTTTATTAACTTATATGACTATTATTTATATTTATGTATGCATTTTTTTATTTTTAATTATTATTTAATTAACTTAATTAGCAAAAAAAATGTAAACTTAAATTTAATTAATTTAATTACTAAAATAAATTTTGGACAAACTTTAATTATAAAAAAAATGTAAACTTGTATTCAATTAACTTAATTAAAGTTATTTACTTTGATAAATTTTTAGTAGAATTTTGGTAATTTTTAGTTGAGATGTTGACATGATGTATAGTAAATCTTAAGTAAATTTTTGAAAAATTTTTTATAAATTTAATTTTCATTAATTGTACAGTAAATTTTGAATAAATTTTAGGTAAATTTTGGATAAACAGTAATTTTCACGACTTTTGATATGTTTGGAAAAAACTTTAAAGTATACATTTGTTTTGAAAACAACATTGAAGGTACTATTTTTGTAATTATATTTTGCTTGGTCACATTTTTGTAAAAATTCCAATATTTAATCCCGTAACACGACTCTAGTTAGATTTACTTCCTTCTTTCATATATTTATTTCCTTTTCTTCTCATTTTCGAAATGTGCTTCCGGGTTTATTCAGATTTCCTTCCTTCTTTCATTTTATTCTTATTTTCCATAACTTTCTCTGCTGCGCTTGGATTTATTGGGAAAAACTAATTGTGATTCAATTTGCAAGGGTTTCTATCTATTTCCATCAATTTTGGGTTGCTTCGTCCGACGCATTTTGAAGGCAAAGAAGTTCCATTTTGCATTTTTAACTTCAATATCTGTTGTTGGCACCGTTTTATCTCTGGTTGCTGCCTATTCGAACGCACAGACCTCTTTCGACGTTTTTAATCAATTTACTTTGCATCGTTGCTGGGTATTCGACAATTGCCGCTGTTTTTGCATGTGTCGATCATCTTTGATTTCTTTTTGTTTTAGTAATATTCCTACAATTTTAAAATTTCGGATGTGTGCTTGTAACCTAGATTATATGCTCGTTTGTGGATTTGTTGGTCTGTAACAGTGATGACCGATGACTAATTGTTTAGGCGTTACCTTTTTAGAAAAAATTAGCTTAGTGGTTTGCCGATTTGCATTGCTTTTGTTTGAGAATTTGTATTGTTAAGAGACTCCTTTTCCTTATTGTTTCTACTACATGTTTCATATTTTTCTCCCATTTGAATTAGATATACTATTGATAATGACCACTATTTATTTCTTATTGCGATTGTGTGATGTTGGCTTTTTTTTTTTTATATATATTTTCTTGAGTTGTACATTGAAATTCTATTTTACTACGTTTAATCAACGAACTTGTGGGTCATTTGTGTTATTTGATTTCGTGTTCTGTTATTGATAATGTTGCATAGGTTTTATTTTTGATGGAATTATTTTGCTGTGTTTATTAGATGATGGGTAAGAAGACAACTGCAGTTAAATCACCTGCAAAGGTCGTTAATGATAAGTGAAGTGCATAAAGATAAAAAGACCAAGAAGAGGCCAAAGTACACCCATCGGATATATAAATGTCTTTATATTGTTCTTACATATTCACATACCGTTAATATAACAGAATGTTGTTACAAAATTTAATTTCTATCATTAAAAAGAAAATAAATGTGTTCATAATTTTGTATCATATAATATCAATATGACCTACGTATAATAAATGTATAACTTAGTCTGTATAGCAGAAATAAATTTAAATGCAATATGTGTAAGAATTTGTATCATATAGACATATACCACCAATATAACATTAGATAATTTACATATAACATACAAGATCTTACGTATAATATATAACTTGGTTTATGATACGAATATAACCTTAGATATAACATATAACATATACCAATATAACTGTTGATAACATACATATAACATGATCTATGTGATAGCAACAAAATAAAAAGCAATATATGCAGTGGTGGCGCCAGACCTTTAGAATTGGGGGGGCAAATTTTTTTTTAGAGGAGATCTTTAAATTGGGGGGGGGCAAATATAATTTTTTATGGGACTCAAATATGAAAAATTGTATAAATTTGCATACTATTGTATGTATTTTAAAAAATTAAGAGGGGTGAAGTGCCTACCCTTAAATGTATGTGGCTCCACCACTGAATATATGTACAGAAATTCATATTATATACCATTAATATGATCTTAAATAATCTACATATAACATGAGATAACCTACATATTTAAAGAACAACACACTAATTTATTTTTTTATTCTTATTTTACCAATATTTAAATATATTATATCTTAAAAAAGGTTGTATTTCTCAATATTGAAAATTTAGTAGAATTAAAAGAATAACAGAATTTGTATAAAATAGCAGAATTTAGTAGAATTCTTATTATTAGTAACATATATCTTGGTCTGCAAATGCAAAATGTGAAGATCTGCAAATATAAAATAGGCTAAATTATAAAAAAAAAAAAATGAATTTTGCATTTTATTACAGTTATAGTCAATTTTTTAAAAATTTGAATTCAATTATATGTATTTTAGGTTTTGTAATAAATCTAGTTTTGGATGGACTGTATCCCACTCCGAGCCTATGTGGTGATAATATGGAAAAGTATTAAAAATATAAAATAATGACATGAAAAACACAGTGGAACTGATAAGCTTAATTCATCTATGATTACTTAACTTTGATATTATTGCAGTAAAGTAACATAATTTTTTGTCTCATAAAAGTCACTTAAATATAGTTTAGTTTCAGTAAAGTTACTTCCAGTGATTTTTCAACGGTCAACAACCATAAAAGTTGTACTAGCATTCTAATTGGCACATGAGACACGTCACTGTATAAATCAAATAAAGCATCATGTATGTTTACAACTCAGTATCCACGTCAGTATTATAAATTAAAAATGATACCAACTAGGATACTAGAACTCTATTTGATCTGTACAGTGACATTCTATTTGACCTGCATAGTGATGTAAGGTGTCTTATGTGTCAACTAGGATGTTAGTACGACTTTTTCGGTTGTTGACAATTGAAAAATTACTAGAAGTGACTTTACTGAAATTAAACTATAGTTAAATGACTTTTATGAGACAAAAAAAATATGATTTTACTGCAATAATATCAAAGTTAAGTGACCATAGATGAAATTAACCTGAAGCTAATGTGGAAAACAATTGTCACATGGGTATATAAACAAAAATAGAGTTATTTTACACATTAAATTACTTATTTCACATAAACTAAAATGATATTGTTTTATTAAGAGAAAGACAAACCATGTTATAACGGTATCTATTTTTGAGAAAGTAGTTTTCAAAATGGTACTGTTTTAGTTTCTATACCTATATGACAATTTTTTCTACATCAATTTCACTATATTTTCTACGTTATTATTTTATATTTTAAATATTTTTCATATTATCGTCACGTAAAATCAAAGTGAGGTACAATTCACCCAATGCAATATTTGTTATAAAACTTAAAATACATATAATTAAATTCAAATTTTTTTAAAAATAATCATAACTGTAATAAAGTGCAAAGTTTATGATTTTTTATTTTTAGGGATTTAAATAAATCTATATCTTCAAAATTAGTAACTATTTATTATTTATATATAAAAAAAAAAGGATATTTCGAGAAATCAGAACTTAATTGGTAGGGGGAATGATAATGCTTTTATTGTACAGTTATTTACATAATTTAGTTAGTTAATTAATTAAGGGATATGCGTAAAAAAACTCAATTACTTATATTAGTATTAATTAAGATGTACGATATATACAAGTCAAGACTCAGTTAGACACAGTGTGGGTTGAACCCATTTTAAGAAGAAATGGTCTTCAATAGTTCTTAATTCTTGTCAAAATCCTTGTTAATATGAGAATATGGTTGCAAATAAATTCAAAGATGAATTGTACTAGACTTTGAGACAGTCTACGTTTACTCCTCCATATATATATATATATATATATATATATATAGTTTTTCATTATTAAATATTAGACTCGCTGTCAATCATTATTTAATTTTTATATAATTTTTTTATTATTTTTATTTATTTTTTCGTCTTATTATAGTATTTTATGTATAGTGACTTATATGAATATATATTTTTCTCAATTATTAAGAGTCATATATAAAATAAAGATAATAAGTACTTTATGGTTTTTCATTAACGTGCGTTGCATGTAATTTTTAGATATTAGACTCGTATTATAACTCATATCAAGATTAATAATTTGTTCATTATTAAGAATCATATAAAAAATAGGGATAGTAAGTACTTTACGGTTTTTCATTAACGTGTGTTGCATGTGATTATTAGATATTGGACTCGTATTATAACTCATATAAATAATACTAATTTATATATTATTAAGAGTCATATATAAAATAGAGATAGTAAGTACTTTACAGTTAGTTACTCGTCTTCTAAATTACTAATTTATTCATTATTAATAATCATATATAAAATAGAAGTAGTGAGTACTTTACAGTCATTTTATTTGTCACTCTATTATTAATCATCACGTGCGCTGCACGTAATTTTTAATAATTTGACTCATTATTATTAAATAAATAATAATAATCTTATCAAGTAAATTAATTTTAATTATTATTTAATTAAGTTATATTTAATTCAAATACTAATAGTTGTTAATTATATTTTATATAAAAGTAAATTATATTTTACTATACATATAAATTTTAAAAATTTAACTCGTTATGTTTAATTAAAGTAAATTAATTATTGATTTATATAAAAATTATAACTTTTCAAATAACTTATATTTAATATTTTGAAATTCATGATATTCATTACCTGCGGAATTACCTTACGAAGAGAAGTCAACAACATCTATTAGCAACAGTTTAGTTTCAAAGTTATGAGCTAAGGCCTTTGCAAGGATTTGCTGGTAAAGTTCTTAACATTTCAAAAATGCAAAAAATAGCAATCAGAATTTGTTCAGACCAACGAATTGAATAAGGAACTGATAGCCTGATACAATCAAAATCCAGGCAAGCAACCTGCAGGCCCTGAGAGCAAAATCGCCCGACTGGCAGGTGCGAGGTTCCTTGAGTACTTTGAAACTTTAGCATGTTTCGAGTGAACAGCATTTGTTATTAATGTTCTATTATGCTCACTGTTAAACACAACCCGCAAGGGCATCAGCAAGCTCAAGTTTTCACATTTACTTAGATAACAACAAGCACTATTGTAACTAAGAAATTTCTCATTAAGAACACAATCTACGTAAACTAAGTCCTTAGATGTCACTATATGTGTCAAAAGCTTATGTGGCAATTGCAATTGCATTGATGAAATAGTTGATTGCAAAATTGCAAACTTGAAATTAGAAATAGGGGAGAAACAATTTTAATTTTATGAAATATTCAAGTGAGGTCCATTTTTCTTATTTTATAATAAATTTAATTAAAATAAATAAATAATATATTTTTCATTAATTAATACACCTAATATTAATTAATATAACATATTTAATTAATTAAGTTACAATAATTAATATAAAATTAGTTTAAAATAATATAAATATACTTATTAATAAAATTATTTATAATTAATTAATGTTAATTAATTATAAATGTATATTATATTATAATTATTAGTATAAATATAATATTATGAATTGTATAATATAATGATGATTAGTGTAGTATTTTAATTAATAGTATTAACTTAATTTCACGTTTTAAAATTTAAATTGATAGTATAATTAATGTAGTATTTTTTATGAATTTTTAATGTTAGATTTTTTTAAGTTTTTTGTAATTATATATATAATATTTTTTCGTCAATGAAATGTTGTGCGATTTTTTTAATTTATAATTAATTTTTATACAATTTATCAATTTTAATATTAATTAATAATAATAAAATTCAACTTGTTTGATAATAAAAAATTTAACATATATTAAAATATTAATCCCATGTAGCTAAAATTTTACTGAAATAGCAGTGAAAATTATATTTTGCAATTGTAACTCAATTGCAGGGATGAAAATACATTCACATCCGACATAGCTCTGTGAGCTGATCCGGTCAGCTTAATTTTGAATTTCTCACAAAGAGCTTGCAGTGATATTCTTGAAATTTTTGAACCTGTTGACAAAGTCAAACAGAGAATCTCTCATGAAATAAATAACAAGTTCTAAAGGACGCATTCATGGAGAAATTTTGTGTTGAAAGAGAGAGACCTTCAGACTTCATCCACTCGCGTGCTAAAGGAAGTGTGTCCATAAACAGCCAGCTAGAGGGAATATCAACGCCACAGCGCTTAAAGTCGTCGATCAAAAAAGGTACATCGAAAGTGCCTGAATTGTGAGCCACCAAATATCAATGCCATATGGCTTTTCACATATTAATTTATATTTTTTATGATTTATACAAAAATAATTTTTTTAATTTTTTTTATAAAAATTACTAAATTTTATTTTTTCCTTAAAAATTACTTTCAGTATTCTCTCACCGGATTGCTCGTATAGACAATAACGTGATACTATAATTTTTTAAATTTATTGATATAATATCTATGTAAATAATGACGATTATTGCGTAAGTTATTAAAAGTTGAAAGTATAATAAATTAACTAGGCTTTTGACGGCTTTCAATATATTGCAATAATATCGGTATAAGCTCTTTCATCCTTCAAAAGTTCCACAAACAATTTTGTAAGCCAATCATTTTATCAGAGACATATGGAGATGTGAACAAAATCAATAATGGAGCTGAATTATGCCGAGTCATTTGATATAGTTGATATGAATTAAATGTGTTTGGAAAAATGTCAACATGAACTATGTCTTGCCGAAATTTACAATGATAATCTTTTCAATTCTAATTTTATTTTAAAACATTTAAATAAAATTAATGATGATTTTTAAAAATTTACACTTAATTATGAAAATCATAATATTATTGGAAAAAAATTTTTAATAAAAAAAATTACCAGAAAAGTTATACCCAAAGTATATTCAATATATTTTTAAAGTATACCAAAAGTATTTCTAAGATATATTAAGGTATACTGAGATATACCGCAGTAAAGTATTTCCAAAATATTTCTAAAGTATATTGAAGATATACTAATATACTGTACCAAGGTATTTCCAGGATGTTTCCAAGGTATATTGAAGATATACTGAAAATGCATTTTTTATTATATTTTAGGATGACTTTTGAGTTTACGTATTTTTGTAATATTTTTAGAGTTTCCGACAGTTTTTAAAAAAGTTTTAATTACAGAATTTTTGTGACATTTAGGCGGCTTTTTACATTTTTGAAAATTTCCCTATGTTTTATACCATATATTGAATAATTATCTTTTTTGTGTGTGTAAACTACATATATCTTCATCCGTCTTATAGTTCGAGAAAAATTTATTTAAAACTTAATCACTATTAAAATTCTTTATTCTCGCTCATAATGTGTTTAATACCCATGATAATTATCTTCTTTAATAATAATAGAATTGGGATTACCTTCTAATCTATTGGCTATCTTTCATTAGAGTACATAAAAAGGCTCATGTTCGAATCCTCATTTTGTAATTCTCTTTCAATCTGATAAAAAAAATTATTTCGTTTCTGTAATATTACATCATAAAAAAAATTTTTAAAAAATGCATTTTTGAGTTGAAGCATTTTTGTGATAGTTTTGAAAAAAGAAAAAAAAATTTAAGTTGATGTATTATTATAATATTTTAACAGCTTTTTGATATTTTTGATAAAACGAATCTTTTT
>CATIWF010218509.1:0-25000 GCA_949630135.1 Balakata baccata
GATCTCTCTATGTAGTGGTCGGCCTTCTAGAAGCTTCGCCAGAAGCGACTAGTCGCTTCCTGAATGCCTCTTTACTTTAGTATGGTCTGTCTAGTCTTTCCAATGCCTCCTTCCTTGTCGCCAACGAACGCTACTAGGAGAATAAGCAAGCTACCTTGCTTGCATTCTAGAAACGGTAGCTTTCGCGCCCTTCCTGCCTGCTGAAATTGATTGAATGATCGTGACAGCTCTTCAAATCCTATTCAGTCTGATTAGATATGTCACTGAAACAATCCGTTCTGTCTCTGTTTTATTTTCGGATTCCGAGGGGCCGATCCTAACATCTTTGAGGAGCCGGTCGACGAAGCCTCCTCCTCAGATAAAGATGTCTCCGACGCCGGCAAGAACAACTTTATCTATTGTGATTTTTTTGGCGGGTTCGGTCAGGAGAGACAAAAGAGAGATTTTCTATCAGTCAAAAGCAGATACCGCCCCCCCCATGCTCCCACGGTCCGCTTACCGAGGCGACCAACGGAAGCTCGCCCTAATCAATAAGCGGGAGAGGAAGAATTCAGGGAGGACCCGGGGCCAGAGCAAGTTGGGTTGGGGTATAGAGCCGTAAGCGCGATGGGGGGTGACAGAGGACGTGCTCGTACGGTTCATAGAAGGGTATGATCAACTCGTTGATTGTTGGGAACTTTCACTCCTCTATATTCGAAATATGCCTTTCTAGGAGCATTACGATCTGCAGCTCAAATGGTCTCTTATGAAGTCTCTATTGGTCTTATTCTTATTGTGCGCCTTGTGAGCGCGTTTGGATCCGCGAAGGCAATCGCTCGGATGTTCCCCTAACCCAACCCGGGAACGGACCGGAGGGAACCGCAGCATGGGGAATGTCCGCGTCTCGTCGCAAGGCTCATTTGGAGTTGTGGGTCATAGGGCGGGCGGGCAGCTTTATCTGATCAAGGGCCGGGGCACAAGGGTCCTGGTACTATCCGGGTGCGAAGAACCCCGGAGGTGACTGCAATGAGCAGAAATATCACTCACCGGCCTAAACGACGAGCAAACACTCAAACGTGAGAGCAAGGGATCACCCAACGAATGGACGAGCTCCAAGGAGGTAGGAGAGAGGGAGGCAAAAACCATGCTTTCAGAGAAGTGGCGGTCCGAATCTTATCTGAACTGCGAGAATAACTGACTAAGCCGTGCCATAAGGCCCATTCTCCAACTCCAAACGGGACGGGGCCAAGCCTTTAGGTTGTTTAAGGAGGTTGGGTGACAGATCGGCCATAGGAGTACTCCGGGATATAAACCAGGGCAACAAATGTCGAGCATACGACGATGCCGCCCGTTTTCATTTCATGGAAGTCCCCGGCAGAGGAAAGGGCTGTAGGTGATGGCGCGTTTTGCTTCTTATCTGGAGAGGGGCGATGAAATCGTTCCTATTGGGTCGTGCGTGGCAGCGAGTATAGATGAATAAGGGCGGGCGGCCGGGACCTATTCTCTTAATATAATAGGCGGCAAAGCGGAATAGGAAAGGGGCCGAGCTGACTGATGAGTGCCTTTTTAGCCTTTAGAAAAAGGCTCTCATGTGAAGCTAACATGGCTGACTACATACAAGTATAGCCAAATCAAGATGAGACGGGACGGCTTGTTATCGTGCAGAGGCCGCAGCGGGACTACCATAGGAAAGCCCGCCCCCGCTAGCTAACATAGAAAGATATTCCCGGATAACAGTAGTCTCTATGTGAATCTCTTCCCGACCAGGCCAGGCCGAATCGGGCCACCACTTGGGATGGGAATGGCTCAGCCCACATGCATCATTTGATGAAAGCACTCCAGTCGCCTCCTCGAAGTGGCTTGTCAACCACGCTTTCCCTCCCTCAAAATAATGCTCCTCACCAAATGCCCTTCCTTGGGTTGGGGCAAGACAGCAATGAGTAGTTCGCTCCAGGACTCCACTCCCTCGAGAGCAGGATGCCGGCCGAGATGGAGCTGGGAGCCAACCTAGACTTTCCTGGGGCTTGCCCCAACACCTAAAGAAAAGGCGGGCGCCGAAAAGGAAAGAGCCCAGCCTCTTCAAGAAAGCTTTGCTTGGTAGGCGCTGCCTACTCACTCAGACAATGCTCTGAACACGAAAGTGTGCAGTTCCGCCCCCTTCTCCCATGCTAAGTCACAGGTAGCGCCTCGGAAAGCACGGACGAGCCACATGCAGGGAAACTTGCACGTGTGGTTCTGGCCGGGGACCCCGGTATACTGTACTAATATGTGTAGGTCCCCGTAATTCGAGTGAGATTGTCATGGCGCAAAAGCAGATATGGTCTGGTATTCCCTTGTTCCCTGTATTGGTTATGTTCCTCATTTCTTGTCTAGCAGAAACTAATCGAGCTCCGTTTGATCTCCCAGAAGCGGAAGCTGAATCAGTTGCAGGCTATAATGTAGAATATGCGCGGGATGCGATCCTTAATAGTCCACTGTTGGCGGAAGCCAATGTCCCGGGGTCCCGGGGACTCATTCTGACTGAAACAAGGGGTGGGTCTTTACCAATTAAAAAAAGATTCGATTTTAGGGAAGCCAAAAAACGTGAGCGCCTAGCACGAGCCTTATTGAAAAGGCCCCTTACTATAGATGGGGCGCCCCTGCAATCAAACTCAAGGAAAGCCTTTTGACAACCTTACTAATAGAAAGGGGAAAGATGCGCTCAAACAACCTATCTTACTAATAATAGGGTCGTTGTAAAGCTACAGCTCGAAAGCCGGCCTTACCTTCTATTCTATTAGTAAAGGGCTTTTCTTGCTTGTTTAGTAAAGTCACGCTTTTCATTTTGATAGGAGTAGGTGCGGGCAGGGCACTCTTCATTCTTCATTCGAAACTATAAAACAAATAAGGGAGGGGCTTTCCGCCTTGTTATCAAAAAGGGAGTTGGGTAAAGCAAACTCCCTCCTTGGACGAGCACGAGGCTTAGTCAAGTAGAACCGGGTTGCGCTGCTTGATGCTCCGATCGAAAACAAATCAGTGGGGCCATGCCGGTACGACTGAATATGCGTTAGAAAGGTCAATCCCTCCCCTACGACACCAAAAAAACCGGGCCGAACTTCTAACAAGCCCGCCCGCTTCCATAGAACAATATCGTGGCAACGTAGACCTAAGTGGTATCATATCATATTGGATCCTTGGGAACCATCACAAGTACGGCCGGCCTATATTTGAACGAAAATGCCGTGTCGTCCAGCGGAGCCTAGAAGAAGGTGACTCGCGCAGACAGCTGACTCCTTTTCAATAGAAAGGAATAGCCAAACCAAGCCAGCTGTCTGGTCAATCTCAGAGATCTTATCGGCCGGCAAACTGGAGACGGACGACCACGGTCCCGACCTTAGCAGCCAGCACCAGAGGTGTACTAATCAATGAACCCCCGAAACCTACTTTCTTTTCTGACAAAATCAACCAAGCCTAACCGGTCACGACATGTTGTTGATATTGATTGAGTTTGAGGTAGTGCTAACTAACTGAATTCATCCATAAACCCAGACCCCCGTAACCTTCGTAAACAAAGCGTCACGACAACATCCAAAGGTGACTTTTGGATTCTTAAGTAGGGAGGCGGCAAGGAGGAGCACGTAGGAATGCCGACCACTACTTAAGCCACTTGTGGCTGAGAGAAAGCGAGTAGCACCTTGTATAGGTTGGGCGGAGCTTGAAGAAGGTAGCCCCTCTCAGAGAAAGCCATTGCGCGCTAGCCTAGCTAGCTAGCGTTTTTCAGCTGGCTATTATGTTAGTTGTAGCGCGCCTTCCCTCCTTCTCTCACTTCGGAAAGATTTTGCAGTATTTTCTTATGATGACCTGGTCGAGGGAGTACGATACATCGGTGTAAAAGATTGAGTGGGATCAGTGAGGTTGCTTATAGTAAGGCCTGGCCGCTTGGGAAAGCGAGATGGACAGGTCAACCCTGGTCGATGTCCCGTGTTAACGGTAGCATCGATATCTCGGGTTAGTCACCGAGACGCCCCCCCATGGTGGGACAAGTTCCCCATAATTTAGGAGAGTTGTTGTCGACATTGGCTTAGCGCAATAGTCTTTGATCTGGGATACGGACTTCGGAGGGGAGTAACTTCCGAGTCGTCCAGCTGGCAACATGGCGGATGTCAGGCTGTGAATGTATAAAAATCACACCATGACTCACTAGTTCTTTCAAGTATTACTGCGCTCAGTGTCGACTTCATGGCGTGGGATCTTTGAAGGTCCCACATTATCGCGGTCTTAAATGAGGCCACGCTTTTGGTCTTCGACGATTACACCAAGGAGAGATGCATCGCTGCATTCCTTCTAGCCAAGAAGATATACTGGTTAAGGGGGAAATAAGTCTTTTTATTTTATTAAAGGCTCTTTATCTAAAGCAGTGTGCCTCTGCGCTGCAGAAAGCTTATGCCGGAGATCCAGCAACCAGAAGACTCCCTTTTCCAGGATCTCTCACCCGTTCAGGGTACCCAATGATTATTCCATCTTTCCATAGAAGAATGATATATTAAAAGGATGAGAAGGCGGATCAATTAGTCCAGTTGTACTTGTCATGGTTTTCATTGTCGAAGGTCATTCAGTTGGCTAAGCCCTTGCCCTTTGACAGCATAGTGCAATTGCCAAAGGACATTGATTCCGTTACGAGCTTCTCTTCAGAGTTTCAAGATTTTGGACGAGGTCTCATTAATCGTTATTGACCTTTTTTATCCTCCTATCGTTCAAGGAATATCTTGGGAGCCAACCTGGAAGGTAGTGCCTAATGTAAGGATCCCTAAGTCTCATTCGAAAGCGATTAAGTCAGCTTTCTTAGCTCTAACTTATGAGCTTGCTGCTTATGGATCAATGCTGAGATTAGACCATGCGCAGGAAGCCTTCTTTTCGTCGGCAGTGCTGTGGAGGGAGAGGGTACGTTTTGCCCTTGACCCGACTAAGACTGAGACGGCCAATAAAGATCTTGATTGCTTTGAGCGTTGGGTAGGTCCAAAACTGCCCACGTTTGAACAGTTTGAATATCAGGGTGATTTTGGGAGGGAGGTTGGGTATGGTGATTGAGGGAGCGGGAAAGTTATAAAAGCTGGTGTCTTCCGCCGAGAGATCAAATCCTTTTTCTTTTCCTTACTCGTACGATTGTTCATACCTGTCCCGAATTTCCTATTTCCCCTAAAGAGAGGCATCCAATTTCGAGAAATCTTTGTATCATATAGCGGGAAAATTGTCTTACATCTGATGGAAATGAAATTAAGCAAAGACTAAACTATCCCTACCATAAGTAGTTGAAGTAGTTGATGAGTGTTTTAGCTCGGATCCCTATGGACGGGACCTTTGATCAAGTTGCGCCCTTAGATCGGCTGACTGGTTTTAAGGAAGGGTTTCGCTTTGACCTTAAGAGTGCCACTGATAGATGGCCGCTCCCGGTTCTAAATTCTCTAATGGCGCTGCCCCGCGGATTTGTTCTAGGAAATGTGTTGTACCGTAGATCCTTCGACAGAACCAACCTTAGATGTGACGACACGGCTCAACAAACCATTCATTAAACTCATGCAAGAGCATGCAGTGGTCACATTAATGGAAATGCGCTAGCTAAGAGAACAGAACTTCTTAGGTTAGGGTACTATTGGCTGGCTTTCTATGGGGAAGAGGAGAAGGACAGCATATAGAGTTTATGCGTAGGTTTAAAGAGTGTCAGACTTATGGGGATTTCATCCATGCCCCTTCAACGTCTTTCTTTCACACCCGGTTTCGACCGTCCAATTCTTCCAACTTCTAGTCATGGTCACCATTTCGTTACCACCGCTACAGACTACTTCACCAAGTGGGGTTGAAGCAATACCAATGGCGCCTTAACCGATTGGAAAGGCGTGGCATGCTTAATATACACTCATCTTCTTTATTGAATAGGTCTTCCTAAGTCTATATATAGTCTTAGATAACGGTACCCGAACCGGGGGAATATATGCAACCGGAGTTTAGGATTACGATTTTTTTTAGCACCCCTCCGGTCAAGCTGAGGCCACAAATAAGACCACGCTTAGTATCCTAAGCAAGACTGCTAAGGAAAAAAATAAGGATTGACATTTGAAACCTTAAATACAAGAAAAAACACTCTTTTTTTTTTTACTATGGTTATGTCGAAAGAAGAGAGCTGACCCTAAACAGAGAGAGGAGAACGTAGAGCTTGTGAACAAAGAAAGCGGATCACAGAGCTAGCTTTAGCCGAGAGAAAGGCGAGTAAGGCCGCAGAAAGAAAAGAAAGGAGTAGCCTTTTGAGCAAGAAGCAAAGATGGCTGCGGAGAAAGAAACTGTGGAACCAGTTGCTCAGGAGCAAACCATCCATGTGCATGATGCCAGTGGCGATGAACACATCCAGCCGAAGCCAATAGCAATCAGCACTCCGGTCATGGTCTGAGAGGAAATGGTAAAAAAGGTTCCGGAGAGGGAAGGTACCACTTAAGAAGTCCCCAATCGTTATTTTATTCATGGATGGAAAGCCTTCGTTATATGAAATTACACTGCCAGTAGTCAGCTTTCAAGTGACCTGTAGGGCTCCTGCCACAAGGATGGGATGGCTGGCTAAGCTTGCTCCAGGACAGGAGTGGTTGAAGAGAGGTACAACCTCTGTTCCATTATTTTATTGGATTTCCCCTTATCTATCATAGTCAGACTGGAGGCCGAGAGAAAAGGATAGCCAAAAAACACCCAAAGGGGGTTCTTATCAGAAAGAGAAAAAGGAATACGAATTCGATCCGTAAATAGTAAACGAATCTAGCACTACAACTCGAAGAAAGAAAAACTAGAGTCGCCGGTAGGCTTTTAGCCCCGTCGGATGTTTTCGTTGGATTGGTTTTTGAGACGAAAAATCGGATGTCCCTTTATCCAGTGCTGTAGAGGAGACAGCGGATGGTGCTAAATCAGAACAATTGGTACCACACATCTAAAAAAAATCCGTCTTAGACTCTCAAAAAGAAATAAGAAGAATATTTTTCGTAAAGAAGGTGTATCCCCCGAGGAAGAAATTTCAGTGACATAAGGGGTATAAGCATCTGATGAAGCAAAAACCTAGTTCTCGGTAAAGAAAGCTCTCACCTCAGGGAAGGAAGGGGATCCATTCCTTTTTATATTATCTTTATGTGGTCTTGGACGGGAAAAGAAATGCTAGAAGAGTTGGAGCCCTTCTTATTCAAGTCAGATTTGTAGCTAAGCTCTTCTATAAGTGAGTTCTCTGGGCAAGGTATCCTAATTTATAGGCTCCCTCGCTACCTACGAGCTCACAAATGAAGGTTTCCAAGGAAAGAACACAACTTCTTCGGAGATCACATCAGTTCTATTTCTTCTTTAATCCTCCTAAATGATTGACCGCTTCATTCCTGTTTTCTGAGTGAACAATCTGACTTGTCTTTCGTGATCTTTCCATTGCTTGTTCAACTCAACTCAGCTAATAACCCTGAATTGAATGGCAAAAGAGTCTGGGTTGTATTTTTCATAAATCAAGATTTCACTTTCAAAGCGATCTGGTACGATAATTGGTAGGGCTCGGGTTCTCTTCAGTCAGGCCTAGATCGAAAGGTTGCCCCAGCCAGCAGTGTCATCATCAATGGTGATTCGAAATCTTATGTCAATTCCTACAGAGCAAGCGTTCTTTACCTTTACAAGGTAGTGTATCCTACCTCTTCTAAGTCGGGGCATCCTGAGCCGGAAAAAAACCTCAAGCTACTAAGCGTACCTGGTCTCGTCCCATATCTTAAAGTAAACCCAGTTTTTGAGCTTTAGCTTGAGAAGCACGGGTAGGTGCTTACATCTGATGGATTGGGCAGTTCTACACTAATCCGCTTTTCTTATATTTAGAAGAACTCGGGAACTAGCTTCGCAACTCACCCCGATAAGGATAGAATAGCTCGACCGGTCCTATCTCTACACATCAACTCATGGTACTCCCTGGGCCCCCTAACAGGTTAGCGACAGCATTCTCGAGGGCTCCAAGGAAAGCCCTCAACTTCAACCCCCACGCCATCCGCGGACTTCCTCTGGATTTTATTGGCTTACTATTTCATTAAATAAAGCCCCCGCTAGCCAAACCTAGTTCAGATTTTGTTTGGCTAGTTCTTCCTTGCCTTGGCTTAAGTTCTGATTGACATTGATGTAAGGGCAGAGAATCTTTGATGTAGAGCCTTTGACTTACCTAAAGAGAGATTAGTTGATCCTAAACTAGCGGTACCCATTCCGCTGGCCCAAACCAAAGCCCAAATGTCTCCAATTCCGCCCACTCACTCGAGCATCCGGCGGGTGGCCTACATTCCAGGATTCCATTCCTATTGTAGTGTAGGTGGAGAAATGGCAACCTAACAAATTCATTCAAGAAATATGGAAATTCACACCATATCTCCTTGATGGCTTCGGGTGCTTTAAAGCAGTCGTCCTCACTATTATGCCAAGAAGGGTCCCTCTTCTCCCGAGCCCCCTTTACTAATAAAGCGCCCGGCCTTCTCAATCAAATATATATTGATTCGATGGAAAACCAATTTAATTTACAGGGGCCCATGACCTATCTCATCTTCATGGGAGTTCCCTCTTCGTCGTTCGGATGCCGTTCAGGTTCGCAGTCGATCTGTCGTTCCTGTGAAGCCCTATAATGCAGAACATGACCTTAAAAAAGACCTAAAGGGTATGCTGTCTAATCAAAAGTAAGTGGGAAAGAGCCCTCGTAAGGCCCTTCCTTTTTGTATAACTACAAATTTCAAAATATCTTGTCATCCCGCTAAAAAAATTGAAAAAAGAATAGAATATGAGCCTAAAGGCACGGATTAAGAACTTAACTGAAGCGCTTGGCTCATCCGATATTCTTTAACATGAACTTGTCTTAGATTAGTACGCGTCGTCTGACGAATGGCATAGTCCAACACTTGTTGATGATCACCTACTTCCATCATGGGCTTTCACTCACGGTCATAAATAGGCATATCTATCAAAGAGGACTCCCACTTAAGTAATACTCCAACACTAGCTTCTGGAACACACCTACAACTATTTCCTAAATGCTATGCTTTCTGGGCCGATAAAAGGAAAGAGAAAAGCAGGGATTGAAAGAACTAAAAGCGCACATGCATGAGATTGATGCCCTGATGGCAGGAAGACCAGCTTCGCTTCTTGAGCTTACTTGGTCACCCTTCTAGGGTGACAAATGTTCGAAGAACACCAAACCAATCTCGACAAAAGCTGCTGTTGCCGCTTTCATAGTCACTCTCAGAATAAGCCCTGCTAGTCGTTTTTGTTCACATCTGATCTTTCTTTCCTAGCCGGGTATTCTCCACCTCTGTGGCATCTGGAGTTCCGGCTTGAATCGAAATCGGCATAAGCGCAGCTAGTCTCTTTCTTTCTCTTAGCACGAATCCTGTGATCTTTGCCTTATCCTTATCTAAAAAAACCTATACTATAAGAGTAGGAGCATTCGCCTGATTTAGTTTAGTATGGGTCGGTTCGCTTTACCGAGGGTTCGGTGGTATAGCTCGTGGTATACTTAGTAGGATGAGGTCTTTGCTGCTTGAATTGAAAGCTTTCCGCTTCGCACCTTTGGTGCGTAATATAAAGTAGAAGATCCGGGCGAAAGGAAGTGATCTTTCTCTAGTCATATGCCATTCAAATGGCTATTCTTTCAGCGAGTGTGGGCTCTCCCGCAGCAGTTAGCTCTTTTCCCTGACCCGAGGGATTAGCCGGTAAGTATTTAAGAAAGGATGGATAAACTTCATGGAAAAAGGTTAGCTTAGGCAAGCAGGCAGAGAAAGGGGCAAGGGCTTAGAGTCCCTTTAGCTGGAAATGTTGGACTATATCCCTGATATGGTCTTAGAGGAAAGAAAGACCTTTTACGTTACGCTATGGAGCCAAGCCACAAGCCAATAGAATAGGATTTTCTTTTGATTGGTAAGTAGCCCTTTTCGGGTTAGTTGAAAGACCAAGAATGGCCTCTTTGAAAGAAGACGACAGACATGCTGGGAAGGAAAAGGAAGGAGATGTGGCCTAAGTAGGTACAACAAAAAAAGGTACTAGTATGGGCGCAATATGCGATTTGAAGCTCTTCTTTGGCAGGTTTCATGATTTGCTAATCCGATCTTGTAAGTTGGCTTATCTTAGGCCACCGACTGAGACGATGGCTTGAAACCCGGGTAGAAATAAGACCAATCGAAAACCTTGGAAGCAACAAATCGCGGGGCGTAGGCTGTTGAATAAGCTGTGGGTCTTGAGGCAGATGTGGCATCTTCTGAACCACCGTAGTTAGGGGGAAAAAGCTCATCTTTTTTCAATGCAACCAGAGGGCTCTTAGTACGCTAACGCTACTACCTGCCCAGTAAGAGTTTTTAGGTTTATGTCGTCAAAAGAAAGGGCTTACCTATCAGCACAAAGAATAAATTAAATAAGAGAGGATTGGATTTCATCAAGAAAAGACAAAAACCGCATTGAGTGGGGCCTGCCCTAAAATAGCCCTTACAGAGCTTCTCTATCAAGAGCTGCTAGTTGGTGGTTGAGGAGTAATAGGTTCCGCATAAGCTACATTTCGTGGGGGAGACACCTATCCAGTACTTCCGAACTCGTCTTTCATCTACAGACATTGGGTCGCTAAAGCCAATAGTTCGGTGCCCGGGCAACAGCCACTCATCTTTGGTTGCAGCTTCGGCTGAAGCCTATGCTTTCAGTTCAATTCCATTCCTTGGTACTCCGGTTGATTGCCCAGCCCGCGTCACACCTTAAAAAGCTTTGGAACGGCAGTTTCACTTACTTCTCACGGACATTGGACCTTCTTCAAACTGGCCTTTGAACTTTAGCAAAGAGTCTATTGGATAGAACGGGGAGCTATTTGCTACTTTATTTTATTTTATTAAAATAAGGAATACCCTGCTCTGGTTCAAGACTAGCTAGGTATCCTCCTCAGTATCGTTACCACGCTAGCTTGAATAGTCTCAGAGCTTGGCTACGATTGCCTCGAAGGAATGCAGAGCTGTCTTATAGTAGCGAGCACGCCCCTTATGAACCTTAAACCAGAGGACAGAAAGAAAGCAAAAGGAGAAGGAAGAGAAGGGACTAATAGATGTTATCCTACTAGCAGTGACTAGAAGGAAGGGACCAGACCACCCTCCTGCTGAAGGATCTTCGCATATAGCCGCAGAGGCCAATCTCGCTGTCGTGGCTCCGCCAGCCAACCCCCTTCCTGCTGTGGCACCTGCAAGAATTACCAACCAAGAGGTGGCTATGATTAGGCAACAAGTGGGAAAAGAGAATCACGATATGATGCTGAGGATGATACAAGAGGTGGCTACTGTTCTCAGCCCAATGGTAGAGACGGTCACGGGTCTTAAGCCAATTGTCGAGTCAACACTAACTAAAGGCCCATAAGAAGTTAATAAGCTTGATGGAAGGGAGGCCTCAGTCTCATGATAAAGAAAAAGGTATCAAGTTCAATGAGCTTTCCCCTCAACTCATGCCCATCCTACAGTATGGGGATGTGCACTTGATCAGGAGGCCTGAGGTCGGTCAGGGGAGCCAAAGCAAGACTGCTCCAGCTCATATTAGAGCAATGCTGGGGCCGGGGTGGCCGATCCTGCTACCAGTATAGGGAATGCCCAGGCCGGGGGCATGTTTACACGCACTTGCTTCCGAGTCAAGTAGGAGGAATGCCTGTCGGCCAACAAGGAAGCGAGCAAGGTGCGGAGTCTCAATCACGTGTACGACGGTCGACGGGCGAAAGGGAACCAGAGCAGCAAGCATCACAACTAGGGACATTCCCCGCCACAACAGTTCCACTTCAAGGTGAACGGACTCCCGCAGCCCTATACATTTCCCGGAGGCGCCTAGCCTTTAGTTCATTTGCAAGAGAGAAGGCCTAGAAAGTCAGTCCACTAGCAGTTTCATTGGCCCTTTTGAACCTAACCCTAGCTTCTCCTTCGATCCAAAAGCCGTCAATCGCATGTGCAAGTGTCTAGAGTTTACCTTCGGATCAGACCTCAAAACAGAAAGAGAAAAAGGCACTGTCTTCGTGGCAACTATGTTATACCGTTCGTGCCCCTCACCAGAGAGCCACTGAACTCGCTTTCAAGAAGAGTCTTTCCTGCTTCCAATTCATAGACTTAAAAAAGGGGATTTGCCACATCTAAGAGTGATCTTTAAAAAGGAAGTCGGTCTTCACTATCTTCCAATCTTGAAAGGACAGTGGAATTACGCTTTATCCGATGTAAGAGCTTCTTCTTTCGTCCTGTAGTCTTCTTTTAAAAGAAGGAATGCCCCAACCACGATTAAGCGCTACGAAATCCGCCCTCCATACCATGACCTTTCTATATATAGATAGAGGAGCCTTACAAGACTTAGACAGCTTCGAGAAGACTCCCGGGCTTGCCTTAGGAGCTATTTCAAATGAGACAGGAATGAAAGCAAGGCCGAGAGGGGGAGAGAATGGAATACTAGGGGAGAATCCTAGGACTTCAAGAAAGTCAGGCGAATGGGGCCTATACCTGAAAGCCCATAAGCTCGCATTCCAAGACTTTGAATGCTAACTAAATCGAAAGCTAATGGAAGGCTGGAGGACCTGGCCCACTAAACTAAAGGATAGGCGTATGGAGGAGTAGAGTTAGTTAAAGCTGCACGGGACCTATTGCCTCCACTTCTCCTTAAGGTAGAGTTGAGCTTATTCATGAGGATGATTCGTAGTTCTCATAAGAAAAGAGATTACTTATGCAATTACCGATTCGAATACACAGCTAGACGTAGGCAATGTAATGAATGCTCGCACAGACGGAATAGAATACCGGATTGGACCTTAGCCGCTCGGGAATCGAATCCAGGAAAAGAAATCGCCACTTAGCTGACATCTTTTCATACGTACTAGACCCGGAGTACAGGCAAATTCGGAAGAAGCCGCTTACACGACTTCCACCCCTTACCATACTTCCAATACAGACAAGTCAAGCAATAGGTTTGACATCACTCCTGCAAGACAAAGACTCAATCAAGAACCAGAGAAACTGCAATCAACCTTAGTCAAAGACTAGCCACATCCCCTGCACCCTTACTCTCAGTCTCAGTCAACTGAAGGTGAGAAGAGAAAGGCCTGCAACTGCACTAACTGAGGGACACATTGAAAGCAAGAAAGAAATTGAACTTAGACAAAGTTCAATAATACGGAAATCCGAGTCGGCCGGATACACATTCACTCGTTAGCGACTCCTACTAAACAGCCAGACAGAGAAGGAAAGCAATGAAGCCCGCCGGCTATTATACATTCCCTGAGACAGGAAAGCCTTCGCATACTCGCCCTCGCTCTGAGTCCCTTTCCTTCCACCGGGCTGAACATCCGGGATTGGACTCTTGATTGCTTTCTTGACTGAGATCCAAGAGAAATTCTAGTTTTTGAAGCCCCGGTGCTGCTAGCTATGCAGCAGTCCTGTCCTCCAATCAATGGGTGGAAACTCCCAACTATGGTTAAAAATGTAAAAAAGAAAATCAAGGGCGGCTCCTCCGGATATACATTATGGATAGGATACCTTTATCTAAAAAGATAAGGACTGACGCTTCGTCAAATGGGTAGGATCGCGTATCAGTAGTATATGTCCTGATCTCTGTTGGTGATCCGCAAGCGGATCTTCCCAGCTATTCCGTCTTTCTCTTTCTTCGAGTCACCTTATGTTATAAGTGTTATGGCCGCACCTCTTGGCATAAAGTCCATCTCCGGATAAGAAAAAGGGTGCAGACCAGGTGACGGGAGCCCCGATCGGGAATTACGTAAAAAGAAGCTAAAGCAACTTCATAGACAGATTCAAGAGCTACCCATTTGACTGGGAGTTCGTTAGAATCGTCGCTGCATTGTCGATTGATCACTCTAGCGGTAGAATAGCTCAGTGGAAAGACTTTCGGACTACGACCAGTGGCTCTCCTGTTCAGGTAGAGGTCAGAGAGATTGATTCTTTCAGGTAAATAGGCGAAAGTAGCGACCTCTCTTAAGCAGCTCAATCATCGGCTGAGTCAAGGATCAAAGAACGAGGAGTTGGAGAGACTCTCATTGAATGGATTCTTGATCAACCTCTGCCACCTAGATTACATCAACCAAACAAGAAAGAGGAAGGAGCCAATCTCTGAAGAGAAAAAATTCTCAAATTAGTGCGCAAAACGACTACTACTTTGAAGAAAGGTTTTTCCAGAACAGGGGTCTTCAACTAATAGAACAGCGGGGAACCTCTATGTCTGGCCAACGAGAAAGCCTTTCTTTGTTTCCAGGCACTATCAGCCTTGAGTAGCTAGGTTCAGCAGCGTTCCCGATTCCGAGTTGAATAGGTGAAAGGGGGACATTCGATTGACACGAGCTCTTCTAGACGCAATGGATTCGGTATAGCATTCTCTTTCATAAAAAAAAAACTGGGATTCCCTACGTTTTGGTCACGGGGAAAGAGCTAGACTTTCATTGATAGCATGAAAGGGGTTGGGTGATCCTTGATTATATATCCCATTCTTCCCCTTAACCGATATGACATCAATGAACTCACAGGACGAGGAAACCTTTTCTCTTCGGAGAATCAGGGGCGAAGCGCTTAGTTGACAAAATCAGGGTCAGTGACTCCGAGCTCAGTTGCGAGGTACGGGTCTTGCCAATATCGATCATCGGGTATTCACCTGACCTTCATCAAGCTGTCAGCTAGGAATTGCGTATAGTAAGATGGGCAGGCTTAGAAGGCTTCTCAAAATCCCACGAAGCACCCGGAATCAATCAAACGAGCCACAGACGCCAAACCAAAGGCTCTTTCAAAAGCAAAACGGACTAAAGAATAAGAGCCTATGGCAAGAGTTACGGGCAAGGAAGATTATCTCTAGATAGCTATCCAACTTCCTCCAGAAATTATACGTTAGATCCGGCTCTATGGTGCTTCTCAACGAGTCCATCCGAACTACTTCTGATAGAGGATGAAATAAGGAGATTCTCTTCACCTCGGTTCAGAGGACCAAAGATAAGGGATCTAAGGGTCCCCAAACCAGAGGGATATGGAACTACCACTACCTATGTTCCATTGTACACTGCTAGCATAGAGTCCCCTGCCCATGCTTTTCCAGATGTGAGAACCATTTCTAAAAGAGGTTGCAACCCCATTCCTATTCAGGTATTTAGCTTTAATGACTCTAGAGAAGAGTTTCTCACTATTTTCAGCAACAAACAGACCAGTTGAGCTTAGCTAAAGAGACCAAGTTGTTCAGTTTTACGAATACCCAGTCCTCCACAATCTTTGGGAACCTCTTCCCACTTAATAGGATGCAGACCTTTTCTATCAGAGCCATGACCCCAAAGGAAATACCCTAGAGATGCGATCAATCTTTCTACAGATAGAAAAAGAGCTTAAACCACTGAAATGACACGTTCCGATTCAGTCTGTTAGAGCGGTCAAGCGGGAGGAGATATTGTTACTAGACGGGCTAGACAGACTGGCAGGAAAGATGGAGTTATCTATTTAACTGAACTGCATCTCGTGCTATGAATGCTAACCCAATCAAGCAATCCCAGCAAGGTTGTAGAGGGAAAGGAAGTTCTTATAGCTAGAAGGGAAAGAAACTGCCTGAAAGGCATAGGCTGGCTGCAGAGCTTAATCCCAGATATAAACGCTACGATTCACTCTTACGTGGAAGAGTAGAAAGCAGATAGTCCTATTCCCTATTCCTATCCATAAAAAACCAAAAATAAAAAAGACTTCCCTGCGGGAAAAGACAATCGAATCAGATCGATAGCAGATCGAGGAATAGAAGGGAGGGGCTGCTACTTACAAAACATCCTTTAAAAGGCCAAAAAAGGCCTAAAACGCATTTTAAGGCCAGTAAGCTACCCTCCCTTCCATTACAGACTGAGTAAACTCTTTTTTCTATGAACAGAATGGGTCGTAGAAGGAGAGTCCTTCTATGATCAATCAGAATCATGCGAGCATTCCAAGATCAAGATAAGGGCTATAGCTATAAGAGAGTTGAGTGGAGTTGATCGGAACCTTGCTATGATCGCATCCGCATCATCCGCTAACGCCAATAAAAGGGCTAAATCTTCTCCTTCATCCGCAAGCCAGAAGAGGTAACTTTGCTCTTCGAAGGTTAAGAATTTCCTTCCATTTCTTTCTCTTCAGCCTCCCATGAGCCAGCTGACATGGCTCTCTTTCCCTGCGGGTCAGGACTGATGAAATCCTCCAGTCCTAAGGCGGAGATCTTCAAGGTTTGGAACCTGCGAGCTGTCTGCTTTATCAGGAAATTATTTAAAATCTTGCATTGGTCTGTGCTGTGGTATGCAGCTCTGTCAGGTGCCACCTACAGAATCTCTCCGAACCTTCATCACAGGAAGAGTGGCATTGTAGCCCCAGAGCTAACGAACCGTGTTTGCGAGACTGGTCTAGCTCAAAAGAGCAATAGCTTCCTTACTCCGTTTTGACTCTTAATGAAAGGTTTCCCGAATAAGCATTCATTTAATGAAAAACCTGTCTTTGTTAGCAGCAAAGGCGGAGACCTAAGAGATTTTCATTCTATTACCATCGACCTAGTTTTAAGGCCATGAAAGGAAATTAGTGCTTATCCCCCGCGTATGGACATATTAGCTTAGTACCAAGATGGAACTAGTGATTCCCTTGCTTGATAGTCAAGGATAGGATAGTCTTTTGGAGTGATGCTTGCTAGTTACCGCACCGTGGGTCCTTCAACCAGACTTTGAGGCTAGGCCCCTCGTCATGTCTTCCTTTCCCTGGTAAGGTCGATAAAGAGAAGTAGCTGGGTGGAATATGTTTTCCCATTCACGACACGCCTCTCTTTCCCCACCACTTTGGCTTAGGCTTTATAGCCTTCCCTTTTCTTTTGACTTGGGTCGCTCTCCATCTGATTCGTGAATTCCCCGAGATAGGGCAAGCTCTTAGAGAAGGAGTTCTTTGAAAGAAGGGGGGCCAAGCTACCTCCGAGAAAGGGCATAATTCACCTATGTAAAGCTTTGGTAATGCCTGGCTTGCCTACCACCTCTCTGACGAAATTAAGTAATCTAAGATCAGGGTGCCACTTCGTTCGGAGAAAAAAAACCATCCCAATCTCATTAATGTCGGAGATTTCCGGGGACTTTTTTATTACAAATCCCACGCAATCAAAAGGCTATTCAAGGAATAGCTATGTTTCGTACCCGTAGCGGGAGAAAACTTTCATACTGAAATTTATAAATCGAACCATTCTTTTCCAGTAAGAAAGGCAAGGGCCAATTGCTCTTACTTCCCTCGGTCGGGTATCTCTTCCGGGGGGCTTAGGGAAGTTGTTAGCAAGCTTGTCAACAAGATTCGAAGACGCCTAAAAGATATGAGGGATAAAAGCTAGTACGCATTCAATCCTGATTTAGAAGGCTGGCTCGGCGGATCTGTGGGCATTAAGAGTTTCAGCGAGTGGCCTTTAAGAGGATAAGACTAGCTACTTTCGAACAGTTTCCCATCCGGGTAAGAAGTAAGAGTTCAGCCTTCAAAGGCTGGTCTACTTCCTGCTCGATGAGGGTCGGGTGGTAATCAAGGCAAAAAGGGCAAGAAGGTCTTCCCCTAACCCTAACGAGGACAAGACTAGCTACTTTCTCTAAGGTGCAACCCTTTCTGTCCATGTCCATCGTTGAGCCTATCCCATCGCGGGGAAGAAGGACCAATTTCATTCTAAAATACCCTATTCGGGGCATTCATGTCCACCCTCTTCTTCTAGTCGTGCAATTCCTCCTTCAAATCAAAGAGCAGTGGATTCTATCACCGGGGATTCTGGGTATCCTAACTATGAAAGAGCTCCTTCTTTCAAAGACCCTACCCTATTGGACTGGACATTATTGACTTGCAAAGACCGGTTCTGCTCGGGGAGATATATTTGCATAGAAGGAATCAGTCTTGGCTAAGCCTTAGGCTAGTGAATCCAAAGAGGCAGACTCAGAGCTCAGAGCAAAATTGGCATACTTCACTAACTGGTCTGTCTAAACGGTGCTTGTTGCGGGGAATCGATCGGGGGTAGCCGATCCTGCGGCTAAGAAAGGGATGTGATTGCGTTCTCATCAACAGGAACGTCAGAAGGCTAAGAGCTCTTATTCAGCTTCCTTCTATGCCTAGTGGCTTTGGAAAGGCATATATTTACTATTCGAAGACAATGGATTGGTTCTCTTACAGTTCAATTCCAGGTGAAAAAAGAAAGCCCGGTAAGCAGCTAACATAACTGCCGTTCTCCCGCAAAAGAGCTCCGGCGGGGTAAGCCCGATAACAGCGGAAAAGACGAAAACAGCAACTTCTCTTTCTGCGGATGAAGTAAGGCATTCTCGAACAGTAACTTTCACATCTTGTCCAATTCTTCCCGCAAACCTTCCAACAGCAGGGGATTGGCCTTCTCTTAGTCCTATTGCTATGCTCTCTTCCCCTTCGATACGTGACAGCTATTGATCCGATCGGAAAGGCGGGAAGACGCTAAGGAGCTGGCTATCCATGTTTGACCATATAAAAAACGATTCCATATCTAATTATCTAATCCCGTGCTTGCTTTTACTTTATGTGAATATATCATTTATGTTGTGGAAAACCCTTTTCTTGTCCTTGTGAATAACAGAAAGATAGGGCGAAGCAGGAAGAAAGCTCGATCTCCTCAAGTTGCTCAGAAAACCTACAACACCCGATCAAGACAAAGAATGGAAAACCAAGAACAACACCGAGGGGTAACCCAAAGAGACCCAAATGGCCAAACTAGCCAAGACCCACCAAATGACCCTAACCACCAAAATGAACTACAAAACCTGAGAGAGAAAGTGGCTTACCTTACTGCTCTAATGGAAACTTTGCAAGCTCAGAATCGCTCAGAGAGAGTTCCTCATACTGAAAATCCATCAAGCCAAGGCCTTGTCAGTTCAGCACCACAAGTGACCATGCCTGATCTAGCACCTGCTGGCCAAGCAATCCCTACTTACTGGCCTCCGCCGTCAGTGTCAACTTATCCAGGAGAGACATCTGCTACTATTCCTACCACTCAGACAGCACCATTCATTATCCTGGATCCCCCACCCGCTGCTGTGAGTAATCCCTTTACAGTGATGCCTCCAATGCCACCTGTGCCATCACCAGCTCTGGTTCATCCTACTTTCAGTAATCCTGTTGCTTTGGGTGAGAGTGAGTCTTCCAAGGAGAGGGTATGAGTGAAGAGTCTGACAAGCTGAATGCCATTGAAGAACGCTTAAGAGCTATTGAGGGCATGGACTTGTATGATCCTGTTAAGGCAGCTGAGATGTGTTTAGTACCAGGAGTTGTGATTCCGAAGAAGTTCAAGGTACCAGAGTTTGAAAAGTATACTGGAACGCAGTGCCCAAAAACTCATCTCCGAGTCTACTGCAGTAAGATGGCTGAGATCATTGATAATGAAAAGTTGTTGATCCACTACTTCCATGAGAGTCTGGCCGGAGCAGCTCTTAGTTGGTATATGAGGTTGGATAGAACCAAGATCAGAAAGTGGAAGGATTTAGTTAATGCTTTTGTGAGACAGTATAAGTTCAACTTGGAAGTAGCGCCAGATAGGGCTGACTTGCAGAATATGGAGAAAGGTAGTAATGAGACTGTTAAGGAGTATGCCCAGAGGTGGCGAGAGAAGGCCGCCCAGATCATTCCTCCACTCACTGACAAAGAGTTGATCTCTATCTTTGTGAACACCTTCAAAGCTCCCTACTATCCGTTTATGATTAGTAATTCTTCTACGAACTTTGCTGATCTGGTAATTGTTGCTGAAAGGGTAGAACAGGGAGTGAAATCCGGTAAGATTACTGAAATGACTGATGCTAATGCCTCGAAGAAGAGTAACTTGGGAAAGAGGAAAGAGGGTGAAGTTCATGAGATTGATTCATCCAACCCAGAAACCAGTGGAATAACCGGAACAGGTACTATAACCAGAATTATCCCCGACCTGAGATACAAAACACCAAAGACCACACCACAAAACCAGATTCGCCCTGCTACAGTTGGCAACATCTTTGCCCCTAACCCATTATATCCAGCATATACACCGCCGGCATCGGCCCCCACTGGCCCCGGCTTCCCAAAATAACCAGACACAACCCTTCCACAATCAAAATAGCCAAACACAGCCATTCAATAACCAGAACAACCAGAATTCTCGCGGCCAATACTGGCGCGCAAACCGAGAACCCTTACCTGCTCTTCCGGTTCCTTTAAGTGAGTTGTACAAGCACTTGTTGAATGTGAGGCAGATTTCGCCAGTGCCAATTGAGCCTCTTCAGCCACCCTATCCAAAATGGTATGATCCCGAAGCCCACTACGAGGACCACGCAGGTGTTCCTGGGCATAGCATTGATAATTGCTCGGCATTTAAGGCAAGAGTCCGATTGCTCATGAAGAATGGATGGATTACCTTTGAGGGAAAGAAGACGTCACCTAGTATCAATATAAATCCACTGCCTAGTCATCAGCCAAATGGGGATGGTAATGTCAACATGATTGTTCTGGATGAAGATAAGCCACCCAGGAAGGAAAGGGTGTTAAAGGTGACAATGAGTAAACTCTTTGATATGCTGGCTAAAGAGGGATATGTTGGTAACGGTACTTTCCTGTCTCAGCCTCCATTGCATCCTGAAAGGTACTGCAAGTTCCATCATGAGGCTGGTCATGATATAGAAGATTGTTTGGAGTTTCATGAAGAGGTAAAGACTATGTTGACTTTGGGTACACTTAGAGTGGAAGCTAAGAGTGAGCAAGAGGTGGATATTTTTATTAGTGAACAAGAGAAAGCCATGCAGACTGAGTATTGCCAATATCGTGATCAAGGGGATATGTTGCCACCCAAACTGGTATTCCAGGCTCCCGTCAAGTTTCAGTCTAAGAAATACCAGTCAGTTCCTTTAAACTACGGCTATCAGCTTCAAAGCCATGCTTCTGCTCCTGTAATGCAAGCTTCTAGAGAAGAATTGGCTGATATTGGGGGCATGACACGAAGTGGTAGATGTTATACTTCTGAAGAGCTTGAAAAAGAAAGAAAGGCGAAGGGTAAAGAGGTGATAGACTCTGCTAAAGGGTTAGAGATGAATAAGCCGGTTAATGATGAAGAAGCGGCTGAATTCTTGAAATTGATGAAGCATAGTGTGGTAGAACAGCTGAAGAAGACTCCAGCCAGGATATCTTTGTTGTCATTAATCCTGAGCTCCGAGCCCCACCGTAAGGCATTGCAGAAGGTGTTGAATGAAGCTTACGTTGCTCCTGGCATTTCATCAAAATCCTTTGAAGGTTTGGTTGGAAGAATCCATGCTACGAATTGTACTTTCTTTTGTGATGAGGAATTGGGACCAGAGGGCACTGGGCACAAACAATAAGGCTCTCCATATTACTGTTAAATGCAAGACACACACTGTGGCTAAGGTGCTAGTCGACAATGGTTCTGCTCTGAATGTTCTGCCGAAGTCTATATTGGATCGGTTACCTGTTGATCCTTCTCACATGAGGCCGAGTACCCTGATGGCGCGAGCGTATGATGGAACGCCCAGGGAAGTTATCGGAGATCTTGATTTGAACCTTGGTATTGGGCCGAATGAATTTCTGATTAGAGTGCAAGTAATTGATATTCACCCTACTTATAGTATGCTGCTTGGGAGACCATGGATTCATGCCGCAGGTGCAGTGGCTTCCTCCCTCCACCAAAGAGTGAAGTATGTTGCTAATGGCCGAATAGTTACTATTAAGGTAGAAGAAGCCCCGACTTTGACTCAGAATGTCTCTATTCCATATGTTGAGATGGAAGATGGCTCTGATGGTAATCTGCATCCCTTTGAGATGATCAATACTGCTTACATTCCTGAGAACTCATTCATCAGAGAGCCGAGATCCTCAGAAAGAGCAAAGATGGTAGCCAGGTGCTGGAAAGAATTCTTGCAGTCAAGACCTTAAGGGTATGTGAATCCTGTTCAGATTGAGAATGTGAGTCAAAAGTACAATTTGGGATATGGTTTGGGATATGAGCCTACTAAGGAAGACAAGTGCAGAACTCGAGCTAAGATGAGAGAAGCTAGAATGGCTCGTCTGGAAGGAAGAGAGCCATGTTTCGGCGAAATTACTATTCCTCACATTAAGGTCACTTTTCCTAAGCCTGCTGAGGTGATGTTGCCTGATCTTCATACTTCGATGCCTTCCGGACAGAATGATAGAAAGAACTCTGAATTGCAACTGATTGTGAAGAATGATGATAGCTTGCACACTCATGAAGTGATTAATCCAGCTCATGTTAAAAGGCCTGAACTAGCAGAAATTGAGAAGATGATAACAGCCTACTGGGGAGACTTTGTGTACTCTAGACACCCTGATTGATCATGTTGACCGTATCAGAATGAAGCGTCAGGGCTCAAAGTCGAAGTCACGTCATGGGGGGCTCGGAAAAAGAAGGAGAATCGGTGTCGTGGTGGTGCTACGAGATGGCGATTTCTCGTATAGAAGAATAGATCCGCGGACCTATTGATTGACCATAGATGCGAACCGATCGACTGCTATCTAAGAGCAGATAAGTAGTTCTTCTATCGTTCAAGGGCAAGGGAATAAGCAGCTGATCGCGATTCATCAGTCGCAATTCTCCCAGCAGCTATCCATTTTAGTTCGACAGTCAATGACTGAGCTTTGATTGCATAGGTGGTAGAGCAAGTTAGAGCGGAGGCAGCAGAGATGAAGGCGAGAGCAGGGGTGGGGGTAAGAGTAGGGCGCCTAGTTACAGTTCGCCCGAAGCATCGCTAGAGGTATAGGCAGTCAGAAATCCAAATCGTGGTCGATCTTTTTTTTTCTCAGGCTATCCAATCAGAAAGGGTTCTAAAAGAGTCAAGGCTACCCGATAAAGGATGGCAGGCATTCATCAGTAGGTGGATTTGCCTTAGGGGTTGGTTCAGCCACTCGACGACCGACACTTGCCAGTGAAAAATCCATTGTAGTGGGCCGTGCGTGTGGGAAGAAAGAAGGCAGTAGCTCTCAGCCTCGTTCGGTCACTGATCTGGACCTTATCCTTCGGGTTTCCCTGGAGCCCCTTTTCTTTGATCAAAAAGCACTGTAAACCGGGGCCGCGAGTGACTTCTCTAAGTAAAGACGTAAGGGTGAAAGGCTTTCTAGCGAACCGAAACGTGCGTCGTCGGAAAGAAAAGGACCGATGTCAGGAAAGAAAGTTCTGGGGGGGAAGCCTAGCTTAGACCAAAGCTCTTTCAGATGTAGCCTAAGCAGTTATGGGAGCCCGGCAAGCTAAAACATCTCTCTAGGTTTAATTGAGCACCCTAAACTATGCCATGAACAAGTCTTAAACCGCCCTCTGGTTGATGGCGATGACTTGGTGAAGGGAATAAGTACTTCTCGCCAGGAGAAGTCGAGTGAACGGCACTCCGGTCAGGAAGTGGAGATTTCCACCCCTCCACGGGACAAAAAAAATAACAAATACTATTGCATAGGTCAGGTTCCCTGGTATGCCTATTGATTGACCGTGAGATTTTGGATGACATTTCTTTCTGTGGAAGCTAGTAAGGGTGGATTCGAGCACGGCCGGTGCATCTAGGGGCAGATATTTGCTCCTTTGAGCATAGAGGTTGACTGATCGTAAATCACGCTTTGGTCCCGCCTTCGTGAGCGAGTTTAATATGAGGCTCTGAAAGAGTGCTTTAACTGCGGTAGATATGGTATTGTAGCAAAAGAAGAAGCTGTTGGAATAAGCGCTCCTTTAACGGACAGGGCTCAGCAGGCTAACTAATAGTAAAGTAAAGGTCTATCGGTTCACTCCTTGATTCGCCTATCGGCTCATACCGTAGTTGATTACCCTGGGACTCTGATCTACTAATTACGTCATTTTGTTTTCTATGACTGATTTCGATCAATGTGTGTGAGAGACGTGTTCCGATGATACCACCTGTCTCCAAGGATGCTAAAAGTACTTCCAGGCATAAAGCATGGTATCCATTCAACAAAGAGGCTATTGGTGACCTTATTCCTATATAGATGAAGCCTTTAGATCCTAGTCATATGAAAGCCTTCACAAGAATTGCATTACCTAGTAAAAAAGGGACTATATCATCTATGGCTAAAGAGGTTCTGACCAGAAGCGCTGGTAGAAGATTTGTACCACGTGCCCCATTGATCTATAGTAATGATCATTAGCGGGTAGGCTTTCCAAAGACTTCGCACCTTCGCTCGCTTCGCTAGCTAACTACTAGAAAGTCTAACGCTACGCCTATTAGGTGTAGAATGAATTGTGTTAAGCATATAGCTTTCTTCTGAGCCGTCTTTTGACCATGATTGAGCCCTGCAGTGGTAGAACCTAGTGAACCAGACGTATTCCTATAACCTTTTTAATAGCCTTCCTTCTCTTATGATATTTCGTCTTCCTACACGGCTGGACGCCCGGCTCTAAACGAAGCTGCGGGGGTTACCACCACATCCTCTCCCGATAGACTCGAAGCTCTTCATAGTCAGGCGGGATAGAGAATCTTCTCTCAAAAAGAGAGAGACCAAAGATGACAGAGGAAGGTATTCGGTTCAAAAAATATACGGCAGTCAGAACAGCTTCAGCCAAAAATTGACTAGGGACAGAAGCTGAGAGCAAGAGAGAGCGAGCTGTCTCCAATATATGGCGATGCTTCCGCTCGGCAACTCCATTCTGCTGAGGAGTGTGGGGGCAGGATCGTTGGGAAAGCGCTTTGTAAGTGAAGAGACTTCGCGAAGCAAGATTCTTGATTGATATGGAGACTTGTATTTTTCGAGATTTAAAAAGTGTTCCAAGTTACAGATAGAGTAGGAAGCAGGTTAGCGCTAGAACCTAAGTGAGTCATTGTTCGAGGCGGAGAAGAAAGAGATGAAATAACGTATAGGATCGATTTTCAGCCAAGGTTTTGGGGAATAGGGAATAGGGGGGCAAGCCAGCCCTGTTCTAGGTTCGAGGAAGGCGTAAGTCAATAAATTTCTTTCCTTAAAGACAGGAGAATATGGTAAAAAAGCGCTTTGACTTTCTTCTTTTTCTT
>CATIWF010218562.1:0-16100 GCA_949630135.1 Balakata baccata
AATTTTAAAAGAAAAACTAAGCTAGCCCAATGAAAGGCCCATTGTACTAGTGAGCTCCGGCCCAAAAGACCCACAATTTCTCCCACGTTTTCGTCTGGTTTCTTCTCCGAGCAGATGCTCTGGTCACTCGATTTTTTGTAACAGAAGAAGAAATTTTCCTATGAATGACATATAATGCAGGCACGGCTTCTGGTGGGACCCATCCCCACCGCAATCGATGGCTCCGGTGCCTTATCCTCCTTCTCTTCCTCCTCATTTATCGCCGGAGTCAACTCCCCAATTGGTCCCGCGTGCAGCTGGGCGCTCCATCGTAACCGTTCGTACCCTCACCGTAAATGGGTCTCCTTCGTTGTTGCATCGTCGTCATCATGGACGGCCGTCAACGGCGAGCAAGACCACTACGCAGTGCTAGGCATCGCGCGAAACGCCACCTTAGCTGATATTAAAAAAGCTTACCGCCTCCTCGCACGCAAGGTATTTCGTGACCGTATTCTGCATCATTTTCTTATCATGGTGCTGTTTAATGACCGAGAGAACAAATTCAGCACATAGTTGTTCTTGGAAACTTAAGTTTGCAGTCTCCAAATATTTTTATTTTTTTATTACGCTTAAATCTTTTCTGCTTAAGCCTTCTACTAGTTCCTTATAGGAGATTTGCTTCAATTTATTGGATAACATTTATTTAGCTATTGAATCTCAAGTTTTGATTTTTCTTTATACCGTTAATTGCTAAGGAATCTGAAGAAACTAGCATTTGAAGCTGTAGGACACTGTATTTGATGAGGTTCCCTAGGACTTCTTTTAAACATTAGAACCAATGAATCTTGTCAAGCCAGCTGCTGCATGTTGAATTTATAGGAGTTTCTTTAATTTAGATACATGAATGGTCTTTCTAGAGGTCATCTCAGTTTGGAGACTCTGAACTCTGAGAGTGGAAGGGTAAAATGAATGAATGGTACCAAAACTTTTACATGTGTATCAAATTGGTACCAGCATTTTTTTTTCCTTTTTTAATCAAATTAGTATCAAAACTTTGAAGTTAGCTTCAAATCATAATACCAAACAATTTTCCAATTGATTTATGGTGATGTGGATATTGAATTTGCTTATACGGTTGCCGGATTTACTGATGTGGATGCCGGAAAAGTTTTGAATACTATAATATGAAACTCAACTTCAAAGATTTGGTACCAATTTGATACACATGCAAAAGTTTTGGTACAAAAAAATCATTCCTGAGAGTGGATTAAGAGACACATGCAAATGTTGAGATGGAGATCTATGCCACAATTTGCCAAAGCAATTCACTGAGCTCTATTGTTCTAATGAAAATGGCACAAAAATGTCTTTTGTCCATTATTCCTTGAGGAATTGCCCAATTTAATCTGTATTTTGTGGTAACATTTGTTTAACTATTTTCTATACTTGAGTTGTCAAAACTCATGTAATTGTCAGCCTTTTTTTTTTTTTTGCTATGATATATAAGAGATTAGTGACAAGAATTTGATATCAATTTATTCATTAGCTGAATGATATGAGGGTCTTGCTTTCCAAGATGTGCAGCCCTTCAAAATTAAATAAATGAAATTCTTGCAAAATGGTACTGAGAATGCCATTAGGCATTAGTTTCTTAGAGCCATGCATCACTCCATATGTAGCTGAAGAATTGCTTATGTTTGTTTAATCCATAACTTACTTAAGCTTTTGCTGTCTGTTCTGAAACTGGCTAGTGACTTTGTTGCACAGTTCAGCTTCAGCTCATATTGCCTGAATAACAGCTCTGCGCAAGTTTGATTTCATGCATATCATGTTTTGACCACTAATAATTTTCCCTGTTCAATTAGCTTTTATGCAATTTTGCTTTTCATCTTTGACTTCATCCTTGATTGCTTGCATAAGCAATTGTTAATAATAACTCCTGGATTTCTGTTTGGCTTGGAATGTTCATTTGTGTTACTGTTTGTGTTCAAAAACATCATGAAGATGAGAATTAAATTCCTTCATATTTATTCTTGTGTTGTGATTACAGTATCATCCTGATGTCAGCAAGCATTCACAAGCTGGTGAGCTGTTCAAGAGCATTCGTCACGCCTATGAAGTGAGCAATACTAGTGACTTTCTTGGTGTGTGTTTTGCTTATTAATGCTTTTATTAGCATGTGATAATTATAAACTTAATTCAATCTGGTGTCAGTGCCATTTATATTTTGAATAGAATAAGGGGTTAGTTAAATTACATCTTGGATGGTGTAACTTCTAGGTGTTGGTCTAAACGTGACTGGAGCCTTTTGGGCCATGTTTCTGATGGAAAATATTAAAATCTGACTTCTCGTATCCAATTTTGTTAGAACCTCAAATTGAAATAATGACGGGAAACAGGATTGTTTACCTTGACTGGATAATTCAATGCATACGTATTTGTATTTCACTTGTGGGACTTTGGGGCATGTTGGAATAATATTAATCATGCCTTTCCAATATTTTTTCTTTTTCCCTTTTTTTTTGGAACAGGTACTGTCAGTTGAAGGTACAAGGACTCAATATGATCAAGTAGTTAGATTTCGAGAGGATACTGGCAGGTCATATAGTAAGAATCGGTATTATAGTTCTGAATTTGAAGATGGGTTTAGGATCTACAAATGGGCTGAATTGAGGCGGAAAATGCAACCTGAAGGATATTGGGAACATTATAGTGTAAATGATGACTCTTCTGCCGACAGTGATGCAGAAGAGGTGGCTGAAGAAGGTATTCTGGATCAAGAACGAGCGCCCTTTATTGAAGTACTCAAATCTGCCTTCATATCTCTATTCTTACTGCAAACCTTTGGTTCTCGATTTTCTCTTGCCTTCAGCAGTTTGATGGCTCTGTTTGATCAGAAATTGGATGCCGGATATAAGATTGGCTATTTGATTGCCTGGATTTTGGGTGGGAGAGGGGGGATCTTGCTCACCCTATGCCTCCAGTTTGCTAGTTGGGCGTGTGGGAAAACTAGTAGTAGTATAGTTGCTCTGGTAGTGTTAGCTATGTGGATCGGTTCCAATCTTGCAAGGCACGCACCACTTCCACAGGGTGCTCTTCTTGCACTCTTATACATGTCTATCAAGCTGCAAGCTGACCTGAAGTGAAGCTGTTGTTGCTACGGCTGCTACTGGTTGTTCATTAGCAATCATAGGATGTTCGTTTTCTGAAATGACTCCAAGCGTACAATCTCTCATGTTTATATAGTTATCAGTAGTTTGATTGAATTAATAGTAATGATCTAGTAGCTGATATCTTTAGCACAGGCAAAGAAGTGTCAAATGAATCAGCTTTCTATTTGTTTTCAGCTAAAACCTGTACAGATGTTTTAGTAAATACAACAGAAGCTTTTCCCATCAGTTTTGTTACCAATAAGATGAAAATGTTCAAATTGCAGAGGAGAGAAAACTAGAGTTGCAGCAAAGGTTATTCTTCAAATTCTTACAAGGATTTGAATTAACTTGTTTATTGCAGGTTATGGCAGCTAGAACAGTAGAACTGCACAATATAATTAGGTTTTGCGCAATTAATAACCTTATTTAAGGATGAATTAAAATGGAATTAAGTTCCTCTGACCACAGAAAATATATTGATTAATCTGGAGCCTCGTATGTTATCCATCAAGATATTTAGCTAGTTCAAAAGTAATAGAACAAGCACACCAAAATCAATTGAATTAACCCAATTTTTAGGGTTTTCAATTTGAGAGAAGTGAGAGCACAAATATTTCCAAACTAATTTCATTGTACTAAATAAAAGGAACACTCAACTGAATTAACTACAATTTTGCAGAGTGTAATAATATCTGTACTGAAAATTACAAGTACCTCCCTCAATTTCCAATTTCTTGGGAAAAAAAAAATTAATTGATTGGTGATTACAACAAACAAACAGAAGAAATAAAAAGATTCTAGGAGCTCTTCACTTTCTCATCCTTGCTCATCTCCTTCAAATTCCTCCACAGGTACTTTCCGCTGGCCATGTCGACGAATACCCAGAATCCGTTTTGAATCATCTGGATCCATTCAAATTCAAGTTAGAGTCGGAGTCAACAAAGAAAGAATAGATCCAAGAAAAACTAAAGAAACTCAAAAAGGAAAAGGATTCTTGAAATTAAAAATTGAAGATTACCCTTTTGACATTGAAACCTTGATTATCCGTGAAGGGTTTCTTTTCGACGGTCGAATCATCGGAAACAAAGGCTTCGACCTCCGGCGAAGATCGTACAGTCCTCCAAGCAAAATATCCAGCCAAAACGGCCGAGAAAAACACCAAGATGAATCTAAGAGGACACATTCTTCTTCTGTTTTGCGAAATCAGGAAAGAGGGATTTCAGTTAGTGAAAATCCTGGACAGCTCAGACAGAGAATACCAAATAAATGAGAGCCTTTGCTTAATTTGGTGATAATGACGGCAAACGCGTATGTATTGGGTAATAATCTGAACAGGCCATACCAATTTCTCCTAATGCTATACCTAATCCTTGTGGGTTGTAGACATTTTCAATCATCTCTTGCTTCTCTTCACTTTGACATTTCAGTGCAAGTACCCATTTTCCTTTTTTTTTTTTTTTTTAATGTTACCATTATTAATTAGTAAATAATGTTGATTGATTTAGCTAGGTGCTTGCTAATCATTGCATCTCCATCTAGGCTAAACTCATCATCAACCCTAAAAATAGCTTAATTTGACTACTAGTTTTTATTTAATAGAATATCTTTTTTTGAAAAAAAAAGATTATAATCTAAAAAAAATATACAGAAGTATCATTAAAAATAAAAACTAGAAGATAACAATTTTTCTTTACTTTTATATTATTGTTCTTTTTACCGAATCACATGTTATAATATAATTATTTAATATGTGTATATATATAATAATAGGATGTTAGATAGTAAAGATAACATATTTATTATATTACAATAATATATTTAATATAATTTTTATAACATATAATATGCATATATATTATATAATTTATTTTTATTATATATTTAAATATATTTTATATAATATCTGCATTATTAAATATTTTTGATTGAATATAGTAGATTATCAGCTAAAAGATTCTCTACTAGATTAGTAGCTACGATTAGAATATTAGCTTAAAGCTATATTCATCGGCTAGTTTATGTTACGTGTTATTTACTTTCTTTATTATTGGGCCGAGAATATGGGCCTTTTCACTGGACAGTCATGAAAGTAGGGATGGGCCTTCAACCCACGATAGGTATTATGTTAGTGACCATATCAAAAAATTTCAAGAAAGAAGGACACCGCCTGGACATTCATTTCTTTTTTCTCAAATTTCAATGTATAAGAAAATTTTATTTCCATCAGCATTAATAATTATATGATACATATAAATATAACTATATCCAATTATTTTCTCCATTAAAATTCACCAATTTCAATTATTAATTGGTAAATGAATAAATAAATAATTCACAAATAATAATAAAGCTAAGATTTGCCAAGTCAAATGTATATGAATAAATGATATAATTAATTAGAATCAATTTTGTAATTAAAAAGCAAAAGAAATGGAAGCAGTGGCGGACCATATTTATAATCAATTGTTTTCTTAATTTTTTTTAAATATATGTAATAAGGCTACTTTTATCAAAAGTCATTATATTTTCAATAATTTGCACAAAAATTATTTTTTTAATTTTTTTTTCTATAAAAATTACTCAATTTTAATTTTTTTTTCTATAAAAATCACTTTCAACAATCTGATGTGGCATTAAAATTCTTTGAATTTAATAACATGATATCTACATGAATGATGATATAGCATTACATATCAATATTCCGGTTTAGTGAGAAAATTGTTGTAAGTGATTTTTATGGAAAAAAATAAAGTTTAAAAAATGATATTTACGCAAGTTATCAAAAATATAATAATCATCGGTAAAATTAATCTTATATAATAATATACAAATTTATATAATTTTTAATATTTGCTTCTTAAAAAATATATTTGACTACCTAATTTAGGAATTTATCCCAAAAAAAAAAAAAAAGTTTTCCTCCCCAACTCTATCGCTGGCTCCGCCACTTATGGAAGCTTATTTAGTGCTTGTCCAAATATGACAATTACGAAAGGAATCTGTTTCTGTAATAATCTATAATAATAGCTTCTGAGATGGAATTCCATATATATCAAGAATCTCAATTTCTAGTGGCATTTCTCCTTTATATATATGCATCTTTTTTTATTTATTTTTATTAGAAAGAGACGATACTTTACAAAAATATTTAAAGGGTTCAACGGATCATTGATTATGCAACAGAAAGTAGTCATCTTTTTATATTTACTATAGAAATGAAATCACACCACCTAATAGAGAGGAGAATACTTAAATTCAAAATTTCATCATCTCCAAAAACAAATATGCTAGACTTCAAGTGTATATATATATTATATATGCATCTTTAATTTGTTCATCATATTCACATCATATATATTGGCCCCATTCTATTATTCTTAATCTGATTTTCAGCAATTTTTATTAGATAAGAATTTCAAGAGTACTGCCGTTTTCTTACTATTTATAGATTAAAAAAAAAAAGAAAAAAATATTTTTTTTTTCAGCATATTATATTCCAGATTATTCTATTTCATCAACTTGTTAATTAATTTGTACAAAATAGGGACCAAATAATGTGAAGAATAAAATTTTATTGCTGACCCAAAGTGATGGGAACTAAAAGTCACTGTCATCAAATGATTTTCTTAATATTTCTCGTCATAAAAATTAATTACCCTCTTCACATTAGATTAAATGAATGAATAAAAATAAGCCAAAAACAAAAAGGGAACTGAACTGATTATGCATATAGAGAAAGAGAGGCGTGCTGTGTTTGTAATTATTCACTTTCTTGTTCATCTTTATGATCAGCTGGGTAGTGGAATCCAACCCCCTTTATATATATATATATATATATCTTTGTTTTAAGTTTCATCAATTAATTAAAGGATTGAACATTTAAAGAGATTTTGAATTAATAATTTTATCTTACGATTTTTTTTTTTTTTTGAATGATGGATTGTAGTCTTCATTCTTAAAGTGTTATGATATATATTCTTTAGTATAAGTGGGGATGATCTCACAAACTTAAAATTAATGGAAAAGGAAATTACATGCGTATTCCGGAAATATCCTCTCTTTTAAGTGATCATATCCATTAAAGCTTCTTTTGCATTCCACTAATGAAGTGCAGCCTCTTTTTTCGCAAGTACCCAAAATAAGTTAATTTCATACATTTTATTATCAATTATTTTAATTGCACCGAGTAAATTCGATAGAGGTAAAACGTTAGTAAAGAATTCAGAATTTGAAATCGATACCTGTAATTGAGGTTAAAAAGAAAAAAACGATATTTACAAATTGATACTCAAATAAAAAAGTAATTTTAAGATTTGAGTGCAAGAAATTGGAACAAAGCTGTGAATGTCACTTAGTTTATGCATTTTCACATTTAAGGAAAAGGCCAAACTCTGCAAAGATGCCTTCATTATCCATTTCCATAAGCATAATATATATATATATATATATATATATATCACTTTCCCAACCATTGTTTCTAACTTTTTATCCTCCAATTTGCTAGTAAAGCAATAACCGAACCCAATTCCTTTGTAATACTTTCATGGATTTTTCTCACTTAAATTCATCTTTTTTTTTTTTATGCATAAATCCCATTATATTTAAATTTAAAACAGAGAAATTCAATTATATTCACTGGATCTTGAGTAATTGAAGCCCTAAAAAAAATTTCCTTAAATAAAAAAAAAAAATCCTGACGTGCTGAAAGTCTCTTTGGTTCTTTAAGCCCTTCTTCCCAAATGGGTTTGGTAGGCTGCAAACTTATACTAATTGCTTAATACTCTAATCCACTCAAATAAAAAATAAAAAAAGTAACGTGTCCCTAGAGAAAATGGCTCCTCCATTAGTCGATTTCAAGTAGAAGTTTGATCATTATTTTGTCGTGATCAAAAACATGTTTATCTTGTTTTCCCATATAATCACTCATGTGAGAATAGAATAAAATTTTAAGTTTGAGTCTGATCGGTATCATTGATATTAGTAAAAATTTATATAGCGAATATAAAAAAATTACTGTTCTATTCGATATTGGTAAAAGTTTATATTGCAAATATAAATAAATGACTGTTCTATTATGTAATTTACTATCCACTGTATCATCTCTTAATATATATTTTTTTCACCTATTCTTTATAAGTAGGCAATTCATGAGGAAAAAGAAAAAAAGGACAAGATTTAAATAGTCTATAATGCAAAATCTTTCTGTCCTAATTGTGCAAATAGCCATTTCACTATGGTAATGAATCGTGACAAGTCCACTTCCTCCATCACCATGACAGAGAGAAGTACTAAAAGCAAGCAATTAAGACCAAATTAACAAACTCCTCCTTATCATGAGTTATTTGTCTATAAAACATAACATGGCCATGGACAAATTTTCGACGATTACTAATGGCTTATTTGAGACATGGGTTTCGCGTAGGATTCACGTTCATGTCATAACATTAGCCAAAGTTGACGACTTTGTATTCCACGTATGATTATTCTCTCTCTCTCTCTCTCTCTCTTTCTAGCTACCTAAAGAACATTCTTTTACAGAATTAGTGGACAAAGGGATTTTGATGCCTTCTGGTACTAGGAGAAAGGGAGAAAATCAGGAAGAGGGCATCATGTTCTCCCCTCTTAATTTGAGAGAAAAGCCCATGTTGGGGGACACCAATTGGTCCAACAGTTGTTCCAATCTTGGTCCATATTTCGTATAAATGTCAACAATTTTTGAATTTGGTTGTCTAAGAATTCATCTGAGGTTTTTTCTTGGGATTCTCTAAGGGAATGTGATTCTTGTTCCATATTTTTCATTTACTCTATTTATTTGCAGATTCGGAGGTTGAGTTTGATCATTAGTTGCTGAATTTGGAGAGGAAATTGTACTCCTACTTCACTAACTTGAGGTAATATTTTCTTCTATTTTTATCTCTCTTTTCTTTGTTTTTATCCATCTCATGGATTGTTATTCTCGTTTCACAGAATTATAACTTTTTGGGGTTCTTCACCCTATGCATTTGGTCTGGTGCTTGGTATTTTGGTCCTTTTCTGCTTGTCATATATGTAGTAGTTAACAAGGAAAGACACAAGAAAAGTTCTCTTCAGATCTTTTTTACAGTTTTGGGTTCTTATCTGCTTGTATATCTTTTATTTATTATCTATTAAAGATCACTTGGCACATTAAGAAAAAAAAAATGTTAACATTTCTCTCTAATTCACGATTTCATTAGTTTTGATTCATTATAAGGTTTAATACACCGTGTGCTATTGAACAGGAGTTAGTCATTTTTTTTGGACATACACATTGTAAAAGTAAACTCCTATAAATATTGGTGTATAATGATAAAAAAACCGACTCGAAATTCGATATTCACATAATTTTCACAAGTGAAAATACCAATCAAGCTATTTTTTGATTGGTATGATTTTATTAGTTTAAAGCATATTAACCTATTCCAATTTTATTTGAATCTTACTTATGCCTACTAGAGGAGATTAGCCCAAGCCTAGAAACATTATCTCGCTCAATTATCAATTTAATTAAACTCTAGAAAAAAAAATCCCACCTATCTAACACAATTTTGTCTTTTTTCGTAGACTTGGATTAATCATTCTCATACATTCATGTGCAACTACCAAGAACCAACCTTATATAGGAGTTGTAATTTTCATGGGATATCTGTGAGTCAATGAAACGAGTTAGAATACTTTGATGATTAGGTATAGTTTCATACAATTGATTCAAAATAGAAAAAGGAGAATTATTTTAGATTTGTAATGATTTTGCTAATGCATGAAAGTGCAAATATCCTCTAAAAAATAATTAAGGTGTGTAAGCTTTATCCATTTGATATATAGACAACTAGGAGCTTAGTAGATCTAATGGACATATCAATAATTTAATCTACTATAATTATAAGCTATTATTAGTTTTTTGTGAAGTTGCATGTGATGTTGGTTTCCTTGCCTTAAATATCCATGTAATGAGGAGACACGTTAAGCTGTTTTTTAGGAATTTTCTTGTGCAGTTTCTTGTTGACTTCTATGTCTATACGTGCATCTCCCATCTTATCTTCTCATGGAAAATGTGACTCAATTGGTCTATTTTAACCATTCCAGTTCTTCATCTATATATATATATAAGAGATTGATTTGCTAAACTTGCTTAATTATAGTTGTTTGCAGTTGCACAGAATTAGGAGCAGCCATGAATGCTCTAGTGGCCACCAATAGGAACTTCAAGCTGGCAGCTAGGCTGCTCGGTTTGGACTCCAAGCTTGAGAAGAGTTTGCTGATTCCTTTCAGAGAAATCAAGGTAATTACATGTGCCTTTCTTCATTAATTAGCATAAAACCTAGTTGGAGCCCTATATATAAATAAAAATTGAACAAAAATTTTGCAGGTTGAATGTACAATACCTAAAGATGATGGGAGTTTGGCATCTTTTGTTGGGTTCAGGGTGCAGCATGATAATGCAAGAGGACCCATGAAGGGAGGAATCAGATACCACCCAGAGGTAGAGTGCAATTAGAAACCTTTTTCTGATTCGAATTCTGGTTAACGAGGGTTGGAATGAGTTTGAACTTGAGATCTCAAAATGCTAGTCATCCAACCGATACAACTAAGCTAAAATATATTTGTGTTGTAGCCTTATCTCTTGTTAGATGAAGAATGTGTTGATATATAGAATGGGTGATTAACAGGTTGATCCGGATGAGGTGAATGCATTAGCACAGCTGATGACATGGAAGACTGCAGTAGCAAATATCCCATATGGTGGGGCTAAAGGTGGAATTGGATGTAAGCCAGGGGATTTAAGCATTTCTGAGCTTGAAAGACTTACCCGAGTTTTCACTCAAAAGATTCACGATCTTATTGGAATTCACACTGATGTTCCTGCTCCTGATATGGGAACTGGTCCTCAGGTAGTATGGAACTAGTGCTTTTGTTCAACTCTTAACAAAAGAAACATCGCTGAATTGCTGATTCAATGCTAAATGATATATGCTTTCAATGTGGCTGAAACTCAAAACAGACCATGGCATGGATATTAGACGAATACTCAAAATTTCATGGTCATTCGCCTGCAGTTGTGACTGGAAAACCTATTGTAAGTACATGGAAAAATGGGGAATCCAACTCTTCACTGCTATGCATTCTTGATATCTTGATGTCCTGTTGTTTTCTGGTTGAGATACAATGGTTTTTATGTTCATTTTTCAAAATAGGATCTTGGTGGATCTCTGGGCAGAGATGCTGCCACAGGAAGAGGAGTTCTCTTTGCAACAGAAGCTCTGCTTAATGAGCATGGAAAATCAATATCCGGACAACGCTTTGTCATACAGGTTGGTTTTCTACACCAGTAGCTTCACTGATCAATTCACTACTGAAATATGAAGATAAGCGTGCATAGGTGTATTCTTTTTCAGGGTTTTGGCAATGTGGGTTCCTGGGCTGCCCAACTGATCAACGAACGAGGAGGAAAGATTGTTGCTGTGAGTGACATTACTGGGGCTATAAAGAACACAAATGGAATTGATATTCCAAGCCTACTCAAACATGCCAAGGAACACAAGGGTGTCAAAGGATTCCACGGTGCGGTTCCCATCGATCCCGACTTGATATTAGTTGAGGAATGTGATATTCTCATTCCAGCTGCACTTGGTGGTGTCATCAATAGGTTTTCTATCTTTTCTCAGAAGCCTTTTTCTTATAAAAAATGGAATTATTAGCACAGCATTTGCATAAGTTTAACCAACTAATTTCCTATCTGCTTGAAGGGAGAATGCAAATGATATCAAAGCCAAATTCATCATTGAAGCTGCCAACCATCCAACCGATCCGGAGGCTGACGAGGTTGGTGCTTGCAGCTTTAAGTTTCAAATTATAGTTTCTTGCACTAAATCCTGCAATACCGTAATCTGCTATCATCTTCATGCAGATTTTATCAAAGAAAGGAGTTGTCATTCTTCCAGATATATATGCAAACTCAGGAGGAGTTACAGTGAGTTACTTTGAGTGGGTGCAGGTATAAACCATACCTGTTTTACATGTCTGCATTCACTATATATCCATCTACAGCTTCACCTGAACTTATTGTGCATTGCAGAACATTCAAGGATTTATGTGGGATGAGGAGAAAGTGAACAATGAACTCAAGACTTACATGACAAAAGGTTTTAAAGATGTGAAAGAGATGTGCAAGACTCACAATTGCGATCTCCGAATGGGAGCCTTTACTCTAGGAGTTAATCGCGTTGCAAGAGCTACTGTTCTTAGAGGTTGGGAAGCCTGAGGTAAAGCAGCTGCTACTTTCAATAAAAATGGAGGCTTCAGTGAGGCTCCTATTTCTTGTCCGTTAATTTGGTAATGTCTCACAGCTTGTGAGGGATCTTTAGCCAAGGTTTTGCTATATATATTTCTATTTCCTTTGTAACCATCTGAGCTCTGACTACCTATTATTTGTGAATTCTCATTGAAGCAACAGAAGAATGTCTGCCTTTGTATTATTCAGATGCACTAGATTGCTCCCCTCATAATATAATTCTAGTGGTTTTTTTCTTTTTTTTCATCATATAATGTTCATCTGTAATTCATCAAAAATTTAAAATCACACCTCTGTTCAAAATTTAGCAGTAACTATTGTCACGCTGGACCAATGCATAAACTAAAATAAACGAAATAAGTCAACTTCCGACTGAAAGGAGAGATTTTGAACAATCCAAACAGATAGCACAGAAGCATTACTGAGTTGTTTCTTTTGACAATGTCACTCACAAATTCAGCTGAGTAAATTTTATGGAAAGCACCTAGTCCTGGAGGTCTGGAACCGATGATTGAAAGTTTAATTGTTAGAAAAGATAATACATGCGCATAAAAGATTGCTCCAATAACAACAAAAGTTGATGTTCAAATTCGAATCCAAAATTTCATTATCGTTTAGGATTGCACATAATATGAGAAACAAGGGCAAAAACGCCAGCAATATTACATGATGTCCTTCTATGACCTCCCTCTGCCCCTAAAACCACCACGACCTCTAGGAGGTCCACCTCTGCCACCTCTTGGACCACCCCTTCCATGGCCGCCACGAAAGCTGCCACCTCTACCACCACCTCTGCCTCCTCCACGACCACCTCTTGCACCAGCTTGTGCCTGTCCTCTGCAAAAATAACACGACCATTGTAAATTTGATTCAAAAACTGGCACAAAGTATAAGCAAATCCAGAATAATAAAAGTGGAGGCTATGATATCACTTATTCTGATTTATGTCTAAAAGTTCACAAATACCAACTAAAGTGATGAACTGGTCCTAAAAAGTATGGTATGCAAAAAAAGCAAGAAAGATGCAAGTTTGACAAATTGAATTAGCAAACTTTGCAGAAAACTCAATGAGCTATAAATGTAATCAGTGACAAAGATATTAAATCAGTGCCAATCAATTTCTTCAACTACTATAACAAGATCGCCAGTTTCCTCCATTAACTCAGGATATAGGCAAAAAACCCATCTTGAAAATGCCATACAACTGTAACTGTGCAGAATTACGTCCCAAATGATATCAGAAATTCAATGATTTCACAACCCATTCACACAATGGAGAAAGGAAAAAAGCTAGCCAAGACAACTGGAAAACAAAATCTTGCACAAAACATCATCATAAGTAAACAACAATTGAGCAAATGTGCATAGCAGACTACATATGCTGGACTCCAGCAATTGCTATTTCATGCTTCTTATCAATTCACTCAACAATTCATTAAATTAACAAACATCTCTCTCCACTACTACTGTGATATACCATCCATGTATTTTTATAATAAAACAAATACATAATGTTATAAATTCTTAATCCCTGCGCAATAGCAATGAACAAAGCAGTCATTCTCCACTTAATGAAGTGGGGGGTTCTGTTCTTAGTGATATGAAAGAGGCCAGTAAACTTACTTTGGTTGTGGTAGAAATCTTGCAAGAGGTAAAAGCTTATTTGGATCAATGTAAAATTTGTCCCCAGGTGAATATGAAGTTGCCACAATGCCTTCCTTCATTTTGATAGTAAAGTACTGAAATCATAGATGGTTTAGAACCAGATATACAAGAAATTGCTAACGCAAATAGATACTAGCAGATGTTAGCAACAGACACAATGTAAAAATGCTCACAGATTCATTGATAGGACCAAAAATTTCTTCCACTCTCCCTATCTGCGTCTTATTTTGAAGGTAGATTGCGGCATTGAAGAAGGGTATTTTCTCATTGGTAAGCTTCGTCACTGCATCACCCTCACAGGCGTGAAGAAATGTGGAAACCTCTATAAAAATCACAAACAAAAAATCATCAATAAATCACTAAAACAACACATTTCTTCTTCTTTAAAGCAGGAAACAATATGTAATTTAAACAATCAGAGCACTTAAGGGCGACTATCTTCGTCTTTTTCCTGTTTTTTAACCATGTAAATTCGTATTTCTTATTTTTTAGCTCATATTTAAATTTTAGTCCCTTTCGCTCCACTATATCAGCAAGCAAACAACAAAACCCTAAACAGAAAGTAAGGAACTTTGTTGAAAATACAGAAAGAAGATTAAGAAAAACAAAAAAAGAAACGAACCTATGACTTCAGTAGGAGGCCCCTCATCACGATATCCACCACCACGTCCAAATCCACCACCGCCACCACGTCCAAATCCGCCACCACCTCCGCGTCCACGTCCACCTCGGCCACCGCGACCACCGTCTCTGCCGCCCCTAAAGCCGCCACCTCTGGGTGGCCTCATATTTGACGGACGTGAATTTGTAAGGACAAAAGACGAAGGTGTTTAACAGAGTACAGAGAAAAGAGGAGGGTTTTATATTTATGGGATTTAAGGGTTTAGCTCAGCTGCTAGGGTTTTTGGGTTTATCTCGGCCATCAAGATGACCAAAATCTCCCTGGCCTACCTTTTGCTATTCGGTTCGGGTTCATAGGTTTGGGCTAATCATGGGCCACTCATTTATCCATCTGATCTTTCCAAAAAGCCCAATTAATAGAATTCTAAGCCCATAACATTAACACAAATTATAGGATGGAACCTTATCTACCTTGCATAGTGGACCAGAAGCCCATTACATGTGTGAGAGTTGCACGGCCTACTTAGCATTGAATTTCGGAAAAATATTTTTAGGAAAAAAATTTATATTTTTAATTTTTTTTAATTTTAAAAACTGCTTTTAGTAGAAATATATAAATAGATATTTTTTCTAAAAGTAGTTTTGGAAAAAACAGTTTATAAAAAATTAAAAAAATTAGTTAATTAAATAAAAAAATTCAAAATCCGTTTTTATGATACTCAACAACAGTCTCAAACACCCCCTTAAAAAATACAGTGAAAATGTTATAAATAAAACAAACTTATTAGTTCATCATGAAGTAATACAGATTCATTAAGTTTTAATTACAAGTTTATTAAATTTGAGTGGTAGATTCATTATTTTTTATTTTAAACTTATGTTAAGTAAATGTTCATCCAGTATTACATTTATAATGAAATGAATCTGTATGATTTATTATGCAATTTATTAATTAAAAAATTTAATGAACTTGCACTTACTTTGTAATGAATATACACTCACTATGTAATGAACTTGTATGATTTAATCTGTAATTTATTACCTGAATCTTATGTGAAAAATATAATGAATATGTAGTTACTATATAGTGAATCTGTAGTTAATAAGCAATAACATATAGCCATTACATGATAAATCTGTAGTTACTAAACAATGAACCCACATGATTTAAATTTCTACAATTTATTACATGAATTACAAATGAAAATATGATGAACTTATTGTTACTATTTCATGAACCTCTAATTTTGTTTATTTACAAAATTACTGCTGTATTTTTTAAAACTCTAACACATGTAGTGAAATTTTGATCTGAATTGCTTATAGAGAGCTTATAGAGAGGGACCTATGGTATAACAATCATCTCTAGCACT
>CATIWF010218570.1:0-13202 GCA_949630135.1 Balakata baccata
TGAAGAAGCTGAATGGCTACGCCATTTCTTATAAGATATTTCGAAATGGGAAAGTCCTATGCCACCAATATGCATACACTGTGATAGCCAACTTGTAACATGTATAATGGTAAGTCTAGACATATTCATCGTAGACATAATACCATTAAGCGACTACTCTCAACAGGGATTATCGCTGTTGATTATGTAAAATCAAAAGATAAGATTGCAGATCCGCTAACCAAATGGTTAAATCGAGAGTAAGTTGATAAATCATTAAGAGGAATGAGACTTAAACCCGTAAGAGGATAAAATGTCGATACAAAGGAAAACCCAACCTAGCTGACTAGAGATCCCAAGATCTAGGTTCAAAGGGACAACCTAATTGTAAAGACGTGGAAAGATCACTGTGAGGGATGTACTAGTGAAGATTGGAAATGAGGTTAAGCTATGTTTTTAATGATACATTTATGTAAGGTATTACCTACGTGAGAGTAAAGTGGGGCCGCTTCAAAGGAGGTGTTAAAATTCAATTCTCCAAAAACTCTCGCAGAACCAGGTAGATGTTCATGGCCAAAATGAACATAACAATGAGAACTGAATTTTGTCAAGAAAGATTCCTATGTGGAGCGTATCATATTTACTCGAAAAAACTGAACAGTTCAATGACATCATGTCAATTGGACAGTGGGTAAATTAAATATACTTTCATAAGGGAAGGTTCAAAGGGTAACACCTACCTATCATGTACAAGTTTCAATCGTTAAACTCTATCATGTAGTAAGACTTTGTTCGTCTTACTTTTTCGTCCAATTTTATTCATGTGGGGGATTGTTAAAAAAAATTGTGATTATGAGCCATTTTTAGAGGATAGTTCGGGTGGGTTCCATAACTCGGTTTTGGGAGAAAGACCCGGATATGTGTTCCTTGATATGAAGACTACGAATTAATGTATTCATATGCTAAATGTGTGAATAGAAATTGAAACTCAAAGTAAGCTTCTTACTAAGGAGATATAAAGAGAAAAAGTGAAAGTAGGAGTTTTGTCCCACATCACTAATATGTGAAGTTGGACTTATGTTTATATATTAAGATATATTCTTATATTAGTAAGAAAGTAGCATGAAAGGCTACTCTATCGCGCGCTCAGGCGTAGGGAGGGTGCAAATCCATGGTCTGGGATAGGCCATTACATGGGTACACGACCTGCGTATATGATTGTTGGCCCAAAATCTCTTGGTCCAGACCAAGCCCAATTTTTACATTTTTTTTCTAGAAATTGAAGCAACACTCCTGTGTTGATCCACACGGCTAGTACACACGGCTAGTAGTCTATCACGCCCGTGTGGATCCACATAGTCGTGTGAATTCTACACTCCTGTGTGGATTGTGTTCTAGATTAGTCTTTTGAGCTTCTTGTTTTTTGAAATTTTATTTTCTGATATTTCAAAGATTAATTTCATCATTATTTGAGAGTTACAAAAGCATTATTGACAGCCTTTAAAAGAGATTAATCACATGTCTCTTTCATCTAGTATAAATAAGAGCTTTTGGCTTATGTTGAAAAAGAAGTTTTTGGAGAGTTGAATTTGGTTCTTGTTGCCAAAGTTTTTTTCTTCCATTTTCTTCTTCTTCTTCTCAAGTGATAGAGAGTGTGACAAATGCTCAATTCGCTGTAAGTAGATGTTGTGTGTTTAACAATTACTTGAGATCTGTTATATCCTGGGAGACAAATGCAGTTATCCTAAACACCGGTGGTAGGAGACGAATTTGTCTTAAGAAAACTGTGTAGAATACAGATCTCAAATTGTTTTCCATTTCTCTAGTTTTTGAATATTGAATTAACAATTTCTCCTATTGTTGTTCTCCTAACAGAAAACACATTGGTGGTTGTGATAGCAAGAGCCTTTTTATCCTCTTCTATTTCATTGCTCATGTCTATATACATGACTAGAATTCAATAACCATTGCATTTCTTCTTTGCTTCTTTTCTTTGCAGCTATTCTGGATAAGTACCAAAAATGTGAGCGCTTGACACTCCTTAATGAGACTGGCGCCATCACTAACAACTCTGCTTAGCTTTGAATTCAATAGTGGTGGAAAAGTGTGATCATGTATAGAGATACGGGTAAATTACAAAAATGCCCTGAGATTTAGTTGAATATACTAGTTAGTTCCTTTATTTTTAAAAATATATTATAAAGTTCTTCAGATTTGGTTTAATACACTATCTAGCTCTTTCATTTAATTTTGTCATAAATAAACAAAATATTGAATTTTTCTTTCTTTTTTTGTCTTGAAAATTACCAAAAAAATACAAAAAAAAAAAATCATGTTATCAACTTGATACCAAAATATCAAATTTGTAATTCTTTTTTAAAGTACCTTTTAATTTAATAAAATGTCAAATTTGTTAAAATATAAATAAGAGCATTTTTGGTGGGCTAATTATACAAATGGATCAAACCTTGTCATTTTGTTACAATTTGGTACCAAACCTTTTAATTGTTGCAATTTGTTATTCAAGTCAAAATTTTATTAAAAAAAGATGATGTCGGATGTTGACCTGCTAATATGGCAATGCCAACATGCTACCACATCATCTTACTTGACTGAAATTTTGACTTGGGTATCAAATAGCAATATTTCTGAAAGTTTAGTCCAAATTGCAATAATTAAAAAATTTGATACCAAACTATAACAAAACGACAAGGTTTGGTACCATTTATACATTTATCCCTATTTTTGGTATTTTTTTAGTTGATTCATAGAATAATCTAATTGACAAACAGAATATTTCATTTAAAACTAATAAAGGGACTTTTAGTTAACATAACTAAACCTGAGAGACTTCATAATGTATTTCCAAAAATAAAGAGACTAATTAGTATATTCAATCAAACCTTAGAGATGTCCTATTAATTACCCTAGAGATAAATAAAATATAATGTAATCTGGAATGCTTGTTTGGCTCAGCTTTGTCTTCCAGCTTTTAACTGTCTAACAAACTAAAAGTTGAATTGAATGTTTAGTTAATTTAGCTTTCGGTTTGCTAAACAGCTAACCTGAATTAGATACTTAGGTACTTAAAATTAAGTCATTTTCAATCCTAAAATTTATAATTAATTTTTAACAGCTGAATTACCAAACAGTTAAATCAAACAGACCGGAATAAAGTTACTGGGTGTGTTATGGCTGATAGTTCATGTGGACTATGTTGATAACTTGATATTCTCCTACTTAGGAAATTTTATATGTGAACTCCAACTTTGGAAATGTTATAGCATCCCAATTGATGGGATTTACCATTCTATTTTAGTGAAGCAATGAAAATTATGCTACTGCAAAGATAAGTAGGAAAATAACCTTTAAGTTGGATTGTCACTGTATTTGCTTGGTATATTATTTTCATGTGATGATAATATTCCAGAAACTGTAAAACATCAAAAGCTACAAGCCAATCTTCTAAAATTTGGCTTATCTGAACACAAACCAAAAAGTGAAATACGAAACTGTTCTTCTGGTTCTTTTCTCTCTATAGATTGTCGATTCTATGGCAAGGATGTATTTTTTAGGCTAAGACCAAGTATGTAAAATTTCAGGCAGTCTTGACGAACATCTCGTCTTTCAGCTTTTGCTGTTGTCAATACAATATATAGAAGAAAAAATGGTGAGCTTAAATTCCGACAGCATGGTAAATAGCTCAAGATGAAGTATAACTTACATCATTTGAAACGTTTATCCACAAATCAAGCGTCTTTATAGCTCTTCCCGATGACAGCGTCTCGCGAGCCAAAGCTACTCCTTCACCTAGAGAATTCACTGCTCCACTGACTAGGAGAGCTGCTGCCGCATTGAGGATCTGAAGGGTTATTCTTGCATCAGAACTTGACGACTCGATTTATAGGATTATTTGTACTATAAGACAATTTCATTGAGCACACAAGTGAACAGGAAACAGTTAATGGAAAACAGAGTGTTGAAGAAACTCACAAGTGCATCTGCAATGGGTCCTTTCTCCCCAGATAAAACTGTTTTTAGTACTTTAGCATTATAGTCTGGGCATCCACCTTTCAAGCTATCTAAAGTGCACCGAGGAATGCCAAATTCCACTGTCCAAAAATTATTCTCATCTTATTACCAGTTAACAGATAATCATACATCTACAATTCCTCAAAGGCATGTTAGCACAGTTGATGTGTTGCAAATTTTTAATATCCTCCACCCAAGTACTTAGCTTTAGCTAAGGCACTTTTAGTTATGTTTTCAAAGAAATAGATTACAAATTTACAAGTTGGTGCGAAGAACTTACATGGATCAAATGAGAATTTCTCGATCCTTTCTGGAGTGACATCAAGGACTATCCCGGGTCCTATATTATGCATATATAAGATAAGATTGAAACATAAAGGGAAAATGGAATAACAGTTAAAGAATGTGAAGTCCAAATAAGTCTTCCCTATATGCATAGATTGAGATAGAAAAAATGAAGAAATTTTACCAAAGGGACTCATTTCATCCAAGCCCTCTGAGTGAACAACTAAGGCTCTCTTCATCCCAAATCTTTGCAATGCTTTAGCCATTTTGGAGACCTATTCAAGGAACATCAAATAACTCTTTTAAGAGATGATTTAGCTTAGGAAAAAAAATAACTTGCCTATAGCCTCCCTCAAAATTTTGCCTTGGCCCAACTAAGAAATAGGTCCCATAGATTCTATATATGCTAACGGCTTAGATATAGTAATATCTACTAAAGGCAGTGCTAAAATTATTAACAGATTTCATATTGCAGATATGATAACGATATGTAAATAAACATGCTGAAAGCTTAATATTTTGTGAATTTAACTGATCATGAATCTTTTCTTTCGTCAATAATTGACAGTATGACTAACAGACTCAATTGTTGGAGAGATGATGCAAATTCATATCTGCCAGGCACTTACCAAGTCTTCCTTGTACACTCCAACAACGCCAAAAGGTACATGTGCAGGATTCAACATAGGACCCAATATGTTGAACACAGTCTTTATTTTTAACATTTTTCTCACAGGACGAACAGTCTTCATAGCTGGATGGTACATCGGAGCCATCATGAAACCAATTCCTGCTTCATTAACACACTTCTGCACCCCCTAGTTTTATTAAAGGGAGAGAGAAAGAGAGAGACCAAATGTTTTCAATCTATATTCGCAAGGTAAGGCTTAAATTTCACCTACCAAAGCTATGATCTATAAGGGAATTATTTAAAAACAAGAAAAGAAACAAAATAAAGAAACAAAATGAAAAACGAAACCATCTATATATTCAATCAGCTTATATAAAAATTGTTTGCCTACTAAAATCTCTAATTCAGATTGGAGCTCAAGAAATGTGGACATCAGATCAGCTGAATCTCCCGGTTACCAACCACTTCCTAACATTTCTTCATTGATTCAGAACATAATTCCACCCATACTACTAGAGTAGAAACAATAAGAAGTATGCACGCACTAACAAAATCTAGAAGAAATTAGCACATAATCCATAGTGGTTATTGGACATGTATCAGTTATTGCTTATAGTAATAATTGTTATTTCTTCAGCTCAACAGAAAGTGTAACACCAAACAAGACATTAAATATTCACTTAACATTAACATCTTATTTAAAGTGCTACTGTACAATAGCATGTGGGCTAAGCCAAAAACATTGTCCCTTCACATCCTAAGATTTTAAACTCACAAAGTAAGCCTCAAATTGGCATTCACGTAGGTGTACATTCGTAGGTTGTCTGTACGGTATCATTAGGATCCAACATATCATTAACACAAAACTAACGCAATAACTATAACTTGATAGAAAATGGTGCACTTTCGTAGGTTGTCTGTACGGTATAGATTGTCAGATTATAAAAATCCACCACGTTAACATTAAGGCAGGTCTCTCACACCAGGGAGGCATATGCTGCTTTGAGGTACAGGTCAATAACTACTCCAAAATACTTCAAGAATAAAACAGCATACCACCAACAGTTGTCAAATACCAAAGTTGTATGTTAATGACTTCCATTCATAATAAACCTACCTCTGGGTCTAGGTCAATTGCCACCCCCAATTCTTCTAATACATCAGCACTTCCGCATGCAGAAGAACTGGAACGATTCCCTTGCTGTGAAGCAAACAATCAACATTCTCAACAGTCAGCATGTCACAATTGTTATGAAAGCAACAATAGGAGAAATTATTAATTCAATATTCAAATAAAAAGACAAGAGAAATGAAGAACAAATCTGAGATCTGTGTTCCACACAGTGTCCTTAAGACAAATTCGCCTCCTACCATCAGTGTTTAGGATAACTGGCATTGTTTTCCAGGTACAACAAATTTCAAGTGGTTGTTGAACACACAATACCTACTTACAGCGAACTGAGTATTTATCACTCTCTATCACTTGAGAAAAAGAAGAAAAGGGAAGAGAGAGACTTTGCCGACAAGAACTAAACTCAACTCTTAAAAACTTCTTTTCAACACAAGTCAAAAACTCCTATTTATACTAGATGGAGGAGATATGAGATTAATTGTGATTAATTTCTTTTAAAGGTTGTCAATAATGCCTTTGTAACTCTCAAACAATGGTGAAATTAATCTTTAAAACATTAGAAAATGAAATTCCAAAAGACAAGAGGCTCAAAAGACTAATCTGGAAGCACACACTGCAGCACAATGAAACGAACGTGTCAGAGGCCTGGCCGTGTGGATCCACACGGACGTGCCAGACTACTAGCCATATAGATCAACACGGGAGTGATGAAAAAAATGTAAAAATTGGGCTTGGTCTGAACCACGAGATTTTGGGCCGACATTCGTGTACACAGGTCGCGCACCCATACATTGGCCTATCCCGGACCATAGATTTGCACCCTCTGCGCCTGAGCGCGCAAAAGAAAGTCTTCCATGCTACTTTCTTACCCATGTAAGAATGAATCTTAATATATAAATACAAGTCCAACTTCACATTTTAATGATGTGGGACAAACAACTCTTACTTTCACTTTTCCTCTTTATATCTACTTAGCAAATATTTTACTTTGAGTTTCAATTTCTATTCACACATTCTCCATTTTGAGCATATGAATACATTAATTCATAGTTTTCGTATTAAGGAATACATTAATTCATAGTTTTCGTATTAAGGAATACATATCCGAGTCTTTCTCCCAAAACCGAGTTGTAGGACCCACCTGAATTATTCTCTCAAAATGCCTCGTAATCACAATTTTTCCAACAATAATTAATAACCTGGGACCCTTCTAAAAAATTGCTACTTTCCTTTAAAGATGGAAAAGTAATGACCTTTGCAACTTTAGCACCACAAGCAGCAGCAAGTATAGCTGCCCCTGTAGAAATGTTAACTGTGTCTGCCCCATCTCCGCCAGTTCCAACAATGTCAACTGCATCAACTAGCCCTTCAACTTTCGTAGCATGCTTAAACATCGACCTCGCCAATCCCACAATCTGTTGGACAACGAAATTCCAAAATTATTTACATTCCAGTACAAAAACTTGATAACTGAAAATAAGCAAATAGAATTCATGCAAATATCTTTTTGTAAAAATTAATGCACCAAGCTATAGGCTTTCAGTTCCTAACAACAGACCAAACAATTCCGACGCAGAGAATACTCACTTCTTCATAAGTCTCCCCTTTGGCTCTCAGCAACACAAGAAAAGCACTGATCAATGCCTCATTAGCATCACTCAGTAAAAAATCAAGCGATGCTTCAGCCTCTGATTCCGATAAATCTATCCGATCGATCAAAGATTCAAGCAGCTAGCCCCCAAAAGTAAAATTATGAATCAGAGTAGAAGAAAAAGAAAATTTCCAGCAAGAGAAAATCAAATGACGGTATACCTCATTAAATGCAGCAATGGGTGGAGTCGAGTTTTCACAAACACTGGAAACTGCAGCAACCAAAGTCTTGCATTTACTTCTGCGCCGCCCATTTCCGTATCTGGTAAAACCTATCTGTTCAGCACAGTGAATCTCTGATGCGTAGTTGTACCCTCCAATATGGAAAATTGGCGACACGAGTCGCCGAGTTAACGAAGAATAGACCGGAATTACCGGCTGAGGGCAGAACGAAGAAAAAGAGAAATTTACAGCCATTGTTGACCAAAATCCAATCTTCAAAAACTAGAAGCAGCTAGAAATTCACGACAATAAAGCTTTCGAGTTAGGGGAGGTGAAAATCGAAAAAGGAGTAAACAGAGAAGATTGCAATAATAGATTTATTTTATAAATAAAAAACTGATTAATTACATCTCTATTCACTTAATTTTGCATTATTTATCTTTAAATTACAATTCTTTTTTATTTTATAACACTGAAAATACAAAATTACATAAATTATTACATAAAAATATCCGTTAAATAATTTTGACTGGTTGTTATCTAAAAAAAATTTATTTTTTATAAATTTATTAAAATATAATGGTATTATAATTTTACCATTATTTATCTAAAGTCATATCTTATCCTTGATAATAGAATTACAATACAATTATTAATTAATTTCGACCACATTTTTTTATAACTCTATAAGAAATGTGGATAATAAATTCATAAAAAATGAATTTTTCGGTTAATAATTTGTAAAAATTAATTGAAAATAATTTTCTCATAATAATTTATAAAATTTAGTAATTTTAATATTATGAAACAAAAAATTATAATTTATATACCAGTAATATAAAAAGTGAATATGATTGTATTTAACCCAATAAACAGACATTTGGAATTGAAAAATGAATCGAAAACTTGGGGGTTGTTGGGATTCTTGATTTGGGTTACCATCGATAGATGATAGAATTCAATCAAAGTGGACCACGCTGAGAAAAGCAGCTCATTACCATGATTTGGATTGCAGGTATAATATATAGAGGTATATCCATGTACTCGTACCTAAAATTAGGATATGATTACATAAATATCTCTATATATAAAATTATAAATATTTAAAAAAAATTATAGAGTTTTAATTTTGATTGAAAATTTAGAATATTCAAGAAGATTCTAAATTTGAAAGGAATTCTTCCTGATCTTCTTAAATTTTATCAATTTTTTTTTATATAATTTTATTTCTAAGTAAATTTTTTTGAACAAATGATTTGCTCATATTTACATAGCACAATTATGTAATAAAATTCAGTACTAGATTGCATGTATAGTATTAGGAAAAATAAAAAGTACTCACTTTTAAAATGGAAGATTTGGTACATAATTCATATTCATGCCATTGTCTTATCCAAAGAGTACGGGTAATTCTACAAAAATGAAGTGTCCGAATAACATAAGTTTCCAATGACCTCTTTATGTTTAAAATTTAAAGAAAAGAGTAAGTATAACTTTTTACATCTAAAGACCAAATTTTATTCTTTATTTTAATTATAATTAATGCATTTCAATTTTTTATGCATGTTCTCTTTATTGATTGATGTATTTCTCTAGAACTACTTTTATCTTTCCATATAATAAACAAAATTTACTTTTTTCTTTTTAAAATATTAATTTGTATGAAATAAAGTAAAATGAATAGTAAAAATATAAAAAGTCTATTGAACTTGTAAAATTTTTTTACTCTCTATATTTAAAAATACTAAAAACAATTTTATTCTATTAAAAATGTTCTTTAAAATAAAGAATATTGTTGGAAATACTCATAAGCTTATGATTTTTTTATTTATTTTTGTTTTACTTATATTTAGACATAATAGATTTATTACATAAGTTTATTATATAATATAATTTTAGAATGAAAATATATGAATTTACCCCATCTACATTGAACGTCTGGATCCACAACTGGATATACTTAAAATTTATAAATTTTATTATTAATAAAGATATTATAATTATCTATACTATATACTTATACATATATACTTATATTTTATATTTATGAGTTTATATATCTAATAATTTAAATTTAAAATATTATTATATGCATACTTTACTATGTATATGATATGATTTTTTATCAAAATAATTGTATTATATTAAACTTATTCAGCAATCTAGAGTATATTAATAAATAAAACATATATATAATTAATATTCTTAATAAACTTATATATTTTATAATTAATATTGACATTATAGTTATATATATATATATAGTAAAATAAAATAATAAAAAATTTATATACTTATACTTCGTAACTATGTATTCATGAAATTATATACCAAATAATTTAAATTTTATATATTATTATATTTATAGCTTATAATATATATTATATTATTTTTATATAGATAATTATATTACATTAAATTTATATACTAATCTACATTTTATTAATAAATAATATATATAATTAATACACTTAATAAACTTATATAATTATATACTTTATAATTAATGTAAATACTATGATTATTAAACCTAAACCAGATCGACCAATCAGACTAAAAGCCCTTGAACCAAAACAATTAATTCATATTGATAGTTTATTATATAATTTTATAAAAATTGAAAATCAAATAATTAAGAGTATTTTATGTGATGATTGTTGATTTCTTATAACATTATTAAATATAAACTCAGCTGAACATGTTTAGATTTTAGTTACTTTTTATTCACTTCAAAAGACCTGAGTACTATATTGTTTTGTATTGTATTGTTTATTATCTAAAGAATTGAAGAATGATATCGAACGGTTCCAAATTTTCATGACAACACAATATGGAGATTTTTTTTTCAATACAATACAATACTTGAATTAATTTATTAATTTCCAACTTTCCAAAACGATACTGTATATTTGCAGATCCTCAAACTGGATCGGATTGCATACACCCCTAGATTGCTAACCAATATTAATATCAATTGTTATATTTTCACATCATAATTATTTTTTAACAACTTAAATTGTGTTGATTAATTATAATTTACATCTAATTTTCTTTTATTACTTATCAACAATTTTTTTAAAACAAAATTTATTAACTACTAATTATATAAATTTATTATGATCTTCTAATTGAAATTTTGAATGGATAAGGATCAACTCGAAAATAATTTAAATGTGATTCCAATCAATGTTGTAAAAATCGGTCTAGTCCGGCCGATTCAAGTAGAAAAATCGAAAACCAGTTACTAAGCTGGGAGTTTTGAGCAAAAAAATTTGAGGGGAATTGAACCGGAGAAAAACCATCGAATTGGCCAGTTCAGCTGTAAACTGGCTCACTCATTTTTTTTTTAAATTCAATTTCAGACAAAACATCATCGTTTGGCCTCTTCTGACGCCATTTTGACATTTGAGTAAGAAAAAAAAACCTAGCTCATCTCTAATATGAGATTGTCCACTCTTCTCATCCCACCCTCACGCCATTCTCCTCTATCTCTACCAATATCCCAGCCATTTCACCATCAGTCGACAGCCACCATCTGTGCAACTTCCAGCTGTCCTTTACTCGCTGGTCGTGGTAAGTTGCTCTCTATCCTAAACCAATCAAGCATAAACTTTTAGATACCATTATGAATTAATATAATTGAATTGTTCTTGTTTTCTCCAAATGGATTCTGAACAAAGTCAATCAAGATAGATGTCAAAGAAAACCTTTAATGTCAACACAAAATATCAATTTTTTAACTTACTAGAATATGAATTCTTCGTGCCCCACCAAAATAGTTGGAGAAACGTTAGTTACCTTCTAAGCAAAATTCCATTGGTACAAAAAAGCAGATGGGTGTTGTTTCCTTTTATTCCCTGTAGTCAAACTTTATAACCAACCTAACAAAAAATTATGTCGTTTTATAGCAGCCATAAGGAAGTGTTCGAATTGAAATATTTATATATGTGTGTGTGTATTAGCAGGTGTGTACACATAATTTGATTGATGGTATGAGGACTCACAGATTCACCAAAGGGCTCTCTTCTCTCTATTGACACTCTATCAGCAACAACAGTAGCAGATATTCTTCGAGGCTGTGTGCAAATTATAATGCAAAATGCTAAGAACAATTAACAATATCAATGTGAAATGAGAATGATGCATAAAATTAATATGAATGAGCACTAAAGCATAAAAAATTGTAGATTGAAATTGCATTATTTGTGCAAGTAACAATAATGGTAGTGTAGAATTGAATAAAATATGCAAGTTATAATAATGGTAGTGACAAATTGAAAGAAAATATGGCCTAAGAAACTTTTTTCTTGTTATAATCTATTTTAGCATTTAATTTTTGATTCAATTAGTCACTATATATCAAATTAATAAGACTTACTAAATTTAAATTTGAGGCTAATTATAATTTATTTTGTTTTAGGTGTTAAATCAATATAGATCCTATAAGCACTCAATCTTCTAAGAAGTAATCCACTAGTTAAACACCCTCCATTCACGGAAACAAAGATCCCAAGCAAATGGAAAGTCCATATATACTTGTCTCTATTGTTGATCTTCTTTCAAATGTGGTGGAATACTCAAAATGAAATATCGTTTGGCGGACATTCAAGGTCAAATAGCAAAAGGAAAAATGTTCCTCATTATGTCTGTGTCATAATGGAAGGGATTTCCAAGGAATATGCTGAGAAACAAAAGCAAATCAAAATGACCTATAAGCGCACATATGAAGAAAATGATAATTCAGTTGAGGTTTTTATGACATAATAAGAAACACAAGAGATAAATCCATCAAAGAAGCAGTTGAAAGGGAAAGGATAACAAAATATTATGATTGGCGATTATTTTGTTTCAAGTATATATGCAGTGTCTCAACCTAGTATTAAGACTGTCTTTGCTAGCAAAGAAATTGTAACTATGTCATGGTTGAGAAAAATAAAAGATTTGAAAGAAATAGTGCATCCTACAATGATGCGTTTTGCCACTTATTTCATAACTTTGAAAAACATTGAGTAGGGGTGTTCATGGTTCATTTTAGACAAAAAATTTATAACCAAACCAATAAAATTGGTTTTCAAATACTTTAATCCTTAACCAAACCAAGCGTTATTAAAAATATCCAAATTAGTACTATTTGAATTCGGTTTAGGTAGTTGGTTTGATAAATAGATGAATGAACAAAATAAAAATATGATAAAAATTCAACAAAAATTAACTTAAACCATAATCAAAATAACGTGAAAATTATCATAAAAATTTAGCACACTATTTTATCTTTTAGAAATTTAAAATCTAATTTATAAATTAGTAAAGTAATTCTTGCTAAATCATAGT
>CATIWF010218636.1:0-14676 GCA_949630135.1 Balakata baccata
AATAAAAATTAAAGATATAATAATTTTAATATGCATATGAAACACAGAAATTAGCCAAACAAAAACCTGCTTCTTTATCGTAGAAATAGATCAACACATAGGTCAGCAATCAGCGTCCCCATATCTATCCATATAAATTACTTTTTCTCGAATCAAAAGATAAAAAGAAAAATTCCTTCTTTTCGTAATAGAATATACCATTATTTGTCGCTGTGCTCCCCAAAATTCTATACCCATTTGTCACTAAATAGGGAAAGTTTAAGCAGTTTCTTCGTTACCTGCAACCAGGAAGAAGAAACCCAATTCAGCTTTCCCCTCATATTTTTCCTACGTTGAAATGCTTTCTCTTTTCTGTTAGACTGGGTAGTGATCGGTCTGAATTTTTTTTTTTTGGTTTTATTTGTGTATTGATCGTTTTCTGGGTGAAGTTTACCCCTGTTGAGTCAGATCTAAAGTGGGTGTTTTGCGAAGTTGGGAACTTCAATTGGGGTTGGATTTTGGAAGCAGAAGCATATTTCTCTCCTCAATTTTGGTACCCGTTTCGTCAGATTCTATTTTCTGTTCATTCGTTGCTTCGTATACGGAATCTAACTCAAACCAGATCTGATTAGGTAATTTTACAATCCGTTTTTAGAAAGAAAAGAGAGAAACACTCCTTCTATCTGTTCTGGCTGAAAAAGGAAATTACAAGCCCTTCCCTTGAATTAAGGATAGGGTTTTGTCGGATTGAATAATGGATATAGATGATTTTCGAACCGTACTTGAGAGCTCAGGCGTTGACGTTTGGACTTTTATAGATACGGCGATTATGGTTGCGTCTTTGGATTTTGGTGCCGAATTGAAGCAGAGGAGAGATAAGATTGTTGAAATGCTTTATGCTTCTACTTCATCATCATCTGGTCGCTGTAGGAACTGTGATTTTGATGCGGGCAGAATTGATAATGGCCTTGAATTGAAAGAGAATATCCACCAAGGTAAGCCCCGGGCTGGTGGAGTTGCTAGTGGGTCACCATCAACAACGCCAAGGTCAATTCATGGTGATGAAGAAGATGAGGATGATGAATTGGATCCATATGCAGGATTGTTCGATGATGAGCAGAAGAAGGTTTTAGAGATCAAACAACAACTTGAAGATCTTGATCAGGTTTTGATTTTTTTTTTTGTTATTTTGTTGCTATTGGGTGCTGGTTATTGGGTTTGACTTGGTTTTTCTTTTGGGTTGTGGTGGTGTTTTAGCCTGAAGATTCCTTGGTTGATTTGCTTCAAACTTTAGCTGATATGGATATAACTTTCAAGGCACTGAAGGTGATCTGTGAACCAAACTTTTAGAATTTTTTTGTTGATTTCTTCCATGTCTAATCAATTTTTGAATTTTCCAATTGTGGTTTATAGGAAACTGATATTGGAAGGCATGTGAATAGATTGCGAAAGCATTCATCCAATGATGTCCGGAGATTAGTGAAGCAACTTGTCAGGTTCTGAAGAACAAAAGATTGTGTTTTTAGTTCATTTTCTTTTAATTTGCTCATCGACTTCTTCGCAGGATCGAGTTAGTTATGTTCTTTTTGATTGACTTGAATGAACGTTTGTTTTCCAGGAAATGGAAAGAAATTGTAGATGAATGGGTGAGGTTGAATCCCCAAGGGGAGCTTGCATCCTCTGCTCTAATGGGTATAATTATCATAACATTCAATTCTATCCCCATTTCCCTTTTCTGCAAAAACAGTATGGAAATCTACTATGAAGAGATAAAGTTAGGAATGGAATTTAATGATGCTATTTTCTGCAGCTTATGGGGACTCCCCACAGCAGAAAATTCAACAGAATGGTCATCACCTGGTGAATGAAATCTCTCTCTTTACAGTAGCTTTCTATGAGAAAGTTGTTCAAAATTCCATTCTTTGGTTCCTTTCTAAGATTCTATTCTTTTTCCAGGTTCCTGATTTTGCGTACTCTCCAAATCCTCACAGTGAGTATAGAATCAGATTCAAAGTCGGATTTGGTCTTTTACATCATTCTCTCTGTTAATCTGTTGTTTAATTCTATTTCTGTATTACTTTTTTTTAACCCCTTTGTCCATAGATGGGAGTTCTGGGTCAGATAAGAATAACTCAGAACCAGATCGAAAGCCAAAGCCAGTTCCTCAAAAAGAAGCTCCATCGAGACCTATCCAACAATCAGTTCCTGCTTCTGCATCTCACAATGCACAGGTATCGAATTAATGCATCAAATGATAACCTCTTGTTCTTAAACTTATTCACAGAATAAAATCACTTGTCATTTGTGGCATTGCAGAGACAGAGAGAGCAACAAAGAGAAAGTAATTTTGATTCTGATAGGCTTGCTTCTGCAAGGAAAAGGCTTCAAGAAAATTACAAAGAAGCAGAAAATGGTTTGATTTTTTATCCTTGAGTTATAATTTATTTCTGTAAAATCATTGGTTAAAAAGATCAGAATATGGGGGTGGATTTATACTGATTGGGAATATTTGTGTTGTGCTTGGTCTGTGAAGCCAAGAAGCAAAGAACAATTCAAGTGATGGATATTCATGACATACCAAAACCCAAGAATACCTTCTTTGCAAGGAACAAAGGTGGTGGTTCTCAGGCGAGGCACTGGTAATTTTTGGCAGAGACCACATTAGTACAAAGGGGCTTTTTGTGGGGGAAACAGGATAAATCTGACTCCATTTTTATCATTTTATATTGCTTTTCAAGGGAGAAAAAAAAAACAATTTTCTGTCTTTAATTTTCCTAATGATGGAAAAAAAAAAAAAAAAATTTACAATCACTATTGAAAATAGAGTTTTGAGGTTTTCATGGGCAGGTTCATTTTGGAGAGATCAATTTTGGCCTGGTTGAGCATAATATTCCTAGCACAGCCATTTTCCCTTTTTAAGCCTTCGAGTTAATTGTTTTCTCAAGAAAGGGTCCTTTTTGAGGATTTCGACCAAAATTGGCCCCTGAATTTTTTTTTTTCATCATATTCTAACAAATTTTTTATTCAAACAAATTAGTATATAAAAATTTTGACATTTTCTTGCCTGAAAATTAAAACATCTTCATGTGAATTTTTATAAAAAAACAAATTATGATAGTTTAAATTAATAAAATTGTATTTTATATGGAAATGATTTCTCAGAAACTGATCCTAGTTGGTAATAAAATTGAATGTTCGTCAAAATTCAGGCAAGGCTTAAGTTTAGGGCATCAGAGCATTTCCATTTCCATTTTTCTTTTTATTATATCATAATAAATTTTCTGTCTATCTTAGTTTGTCTAAAAAATTATATACATTTCAATAATATTTTTTATTTTATATTTTTTAATTTTTTATTAATAAAATTATTTAAAAAATAAAGAGAGTATGGTAATAAAAAAAAAGATAAAATAGAAATAATAAAATTTTGTTAAGTAATATTTTTTATAATTTTTAAATTTAAAGAGTATATAAATTTTAGAGAAATAAATAAGGAGAAAAATAAAAATATTCTGATTAGTCTGAGATTTGCATGTAGATTTGCACAGTTTTTTGACCTCTGAGTGTATTAATGAGATTTTTGTTTCTTTCACATGATAAGATTTGGAAAGGATTGGTATTTCTCTATTCTTTTTTTTTAATTAGTAGATATAATAGGTGGTTGCTATATGGTGAGAATAACTATTTTCTAATTCATGTTATAAAAGTTTTAAATATTTATTAATATTAATAGCCGGTGGATAGAAAATATAACTAATATTAATAGATGTTAGTTAGAAAATTTAAATTTGAGATTTTTTATAAATAAAAATATCAATAAATTTTCTTGTTAATTAAACAAATTATATTTGACTCACAATCCATCTTCCACTATTAAGCCAAGCATTCAATCAAGAAAATTATCCATCATTCATGTTTAATTTGATCAATTTGACCCAATCTAATTAATTTATGTTCAATTATTTAATTTTAATTCAATCAATTGAGATTTAATTAATTAATTCAACCATAATTTTATTAATTTAAATTCAATTAATTAATTTCAATGCAATTAATTTAAATTTATTTAACAAGTTGAACTCCAATCTTATTAATTGAACAATTTCAATTTAATCAATTTTAATTCAATTAATCAGTTTTAATAAAATTAACTTAAATTTTTAATATAATTAATTGAAATTCAATTTAATTAATTTAACTTCAATACAATTAATTTTAAGCTTATTTTAATAAGTTTACATTTATCTAATTAATTGAACTCCTGTACAATCAATTTAAGTACAAATAATTAATTAAACTCTAATTTAGTCAATTTATATTCAATTAGTCAATTTCTTGTTTTATTTATCTTTGCATTAGTGCCTAATTTCTTGTTTTATTTGTCCCTTGTTTTAGGGTGAATATATGTATCTTTTTTCGTTACTACAGTTAATAAGGTATAAAAGATTTGTCCTATTTTTTATTAAACTTTTTCAATTATTTATTTTTGGACTAATTAAATTTACACAAATTAATTTTTATTTGGGTTGAAGTTATTAAATTTAATAAATAAATTTCATTAAATTGAATTGCGTATTAAAATTTAAAAATAAATTATAAATAATGTACAAATAATATTTATCATTATCATTAATTTTTATTTGTGTATTTGTGTACTGCTAATAATTCTTTTACAATTATTTGCTTTGTTATTTTAAATAAATAATAAATTTATCTTTAAATTTTTTATTTTTATATAATATATCAAATTCAACCATAAGCAATGGATAGGAAAAGTGAATTAAATGAAAGCATAAAAATCTAATTACGTATAGTTGTATATAATTTCTTTTAAATTTTAATTCATAATAAATCAATAAGAATATATATAAATCAATGTAATTTTAACATTTTTATAAAGCTTTATTTTTCATGATAATATACTAATATTTATTACATGGAATAATTGTTTTATATTTAAAGTTGAAGAAAAGTTAAAAAAAATTTATCAGCATGAAATAGCAATTATTAGGGTGATATCCAGATATTGAATCTTTTTTAATTGGACAGAAAAACTGAAAAAAAAAAATTCAGATTTGAATTGTATCGTTTTATAACTAGAATCAAATTGAATTATACCATTGACTTTAACTTTGACAGATTTAGATCTTTTAATAATATTCGAATCAAGAACTGTACTGAATTGTAATGAACTATTATGGTATCGAATTGTATTGAAAGAACCAATATCTATATATTTAAAATTTAGCGTATATAATAACTAATAAAAATTAAATAGTTTATATATAACATTATTTATAAATTTTTATAGTTTTATTCTATAAATATAATAGACTTAAATTTATAATTATATACATTTTAATTCATTAAATTAAATCATAATTAAATTTATTAATTATTTAACAAAATTAATAAGAACAACTATTTTTATTATTAAAATTTGAATAGAAATTGCTTTAAATAATTAAAAATTTTATATGTTCAAAATAATTTTATATGCGTGATGGTGTAGAAATTTAAACACATAATCTATATATAAATCTAAAATAAATTTACAATCAAAATAACGAAACATATTTGTTATTAATATGTAAATAAAAAATATTTATAATATGGTGTCATCCCAGCTTGACTGATGTCTTTCTCTTCAATTTTACAAGAAAAAATATTTGTAATATAGTAAAAATTATGTCTAACTGCCACTCAATTCACTATCGTATGTCCACCCCTGCTTATAAATATATATACTTATACTTATGAGTTTATATACCTAATATTTTAAATTTTATAATACTTATGAGTTTATATATCTAATATTTTAAATTTTATATATTATAATATATAAACCTTATTATGTATAATATATAATTTTTTTTATCAAAATAATTGTATTAATAAATAAAATATATATTAAACTTATGTAGCAATCTAAATTATATTAATAAATAAAAATATATAAATATATACTTAATAAAAATATATAATTATAGTTACATACTTGTAGTTATATACTTATAAATTTATATACCTAATAATTTTAATTTTCAAATATTACTATATTCAAAGCTTACTATATATATTATATTATTTTTTATCAAAATAATTATATGACATTAATTAAATTTAAATACTAGTCTCTATTTTATTAATAAATAATATATATGATTCATACATTCAATAAACTTATATAATTATATACTTTATAATTAATGTAGACATTATGATTGTTAAATTCAGAGTCGATTGGCGATCAAAATGGAAATCATCCAATTGAAACAATTAACTCAAATTGATAATTTATTATATAATTATATATTCTTCAAAGATTAATAGTTTATTAGGATAAATTTTATGTAATGATTGCAAGTTTCTAATAATACCATTAAGTATCAATTTAGTTGAATATATTTATATTTTAGGAGCATCTTATTTAGTTCAGATTATTCGAGTAATGGATTGTTTTGTAATGTATTGTTCAGTATCAAAAGAACTAAAGAACCGTAGCAAATTATCTCAAATTTTCAAAGTAATATTATATGCATATTTTTTCTTTCTAATACAATACTTGAATTTATAAATCTCTAACTTTCCAAAACAATACTGAAAATTTTCTTATTCTCAAATTGGACAGGAACATATATACCCCAATTATATTATGATCCCACAATTTCATAAAGCAAACAGCCCTTTCAAACCTCTGGCTGCAATCTGCACCACTGCAAGCCCCATTTGACAACTTACAGGTAAAGACATTAGGTAGGTCCAATCCTCTACAGTCCATCTACCTCCTAAACTCCTCAGCAGTCCCATTTACAAGGTTAAGTGTACAAATGATATCAAAACCAAAATTTGTTATAATTTAGTATTAAACATTTAATTGTTATAGATTGATACTAAAATTTTAAATAATATTGTAATCTTGTACCTCAACTCAATTTCCGGTATTAAAAAGTTTACATGGAATATCACGTCACACAAACATTTACGTTAGCATTTCTACTAGCTAAAATAACCACTAAAAACGATGTCATTTAAGGATTTTAAAAAGTGAAAGGAACATATATCATTTAAAACTCTTAAACGGCATCGTGTTTATTTTTGCTGATAGAAATACTAACATGGAAGCTTATATGACGTGACATACCATGTAGAGTTTTCACCACCGGAAATTGAATTAAGATACTAAATTGCAATATTTTTTAAAATTTTGGAACCAATATATAACAATTAAAAATTTTGATACTAAATTGTAATGGTTAAAGTTTCAATACCATTTCTTACAATTAGCCCCCCATTTCCACTTATCTAGTATTAGTATAGGTAATAACCATTCATCTAAAAGGGCAAAATAGTGAAAAGTCTCGTCTTAATCTCCCTCTGCCAGATATGCATCAAAAGAATTAATATAGGAAGTCTTCAAGAAAACAATAAAAATAGACTAATATAAAGAAAAAGGAACCTATAAGGGAAATATGTAAATCAGTGAAAGCCATCTTAATATCCCTCCAAGCCAGATAAGCATTAATTAAGGTACACAAAATGCAAGTTATGCAACCATACATCTAAATCTGTTTGTAGATTCTGCCTCATCCTAACCATTATCAGCTACTTTTAGTAATTTACGGGTGAAAATAAATCACCTTCTTGCTTGCACTACTAATCAAAATAACCTTCCAATATTCATACATCATAAATTTATAATGCAATAATAAACTATAAGTGCTTAGCTCCAATTCGAGACTAATTCTATCATAAATTTCAAAAAAAAAAAAAAAAAGAAAGAATCTCACTTGTGCTGATATTCCTTGGGGAAAAAACTCCATGATGCAAATTCTCATTGTTTTTGTTATTTCAGACCCATCAGCTCTGCATCCTTGACCCATCTGACTTTTTCAAGCCACCTATAATGCCATCAAACAGCTTATTAGCGTTTTTTGCACTAGAGTCAGTACCATCAGAGTCATCAATGTCAGAATCTGCAACAAAAGAATAGCTCTTTTGAGGTTTTTGCTTTTGGCCATATTTTTCTAAAGAAGTTCCAGTCTTAATCCCTATACCAGATCGATCAGATGTCTGTAAACCATTTTCTGAACAATTAGCAATGCCTAGCGAATTTTCTGCTTTGTCCTTTCTACTGGCACCATTGTTACTATTCTTCCACGAGTCAAGAATTTGGATTAATGAGCTATCTTCACTATTCATTCCAGGCTTTGCTTGCTCTTCGAGTTGAGTTACAGGCGAGGGCTCTCCTTCCGAATCTGAAAATTCATCATCAGCATAGGGTGGTTCGTATTTAGGATATGAGCATCTCTCTTCTGGTGCCTTCCTGCTAGTACTTGTGTTGTCAACAGGACCCAGTTCCTCCCATGTAGAGTCAGATTCATCACTCTTTGATCCGTCTGATAATTCACTACCTAACGTTGCCGGTGAATGAATGGCATTACTTTCTTGGACATTAAGAACAACACTCTCCTTAGGTGTCTTACTGGAAGGAACAATATATCTAGACTCTATTTTCACCCCATGCTTTACCTCTAGCAAGGATGCCAATTTACGGTAACCAAGTTTTTCGATATCAAGAAGATATCCATATCTCTCAAGGAAAAGCTTTCTAAAAGAGTTAATATCATATCCTTCTGGAAACTCTTTCAATATCTCATCCACAAGCCTTTGACAGTCCATTAATATCTCATTTCTAGACCTTTCTGAATGTCTTTTCAACCTAACAGATTTAGAAACTCCAGCATGAGAAATATTATGAATTCTTCCAGTTTTTCCATCTCCATCACATTCTGGCTGTCTCTTCGAATCAGATTGTACTGATGTGCCTACAAAAATAGATCTCAAACTGTTTGAAGTATGAGAGTCACTCAAGGAAGTATTCTCTCCCACACACCGAGTGAGCTTGAAAGGAGAAGCTTCAGAACGATACTCTTCCACCCATTTCTTCTCTGAGATTAGCATGTCAACCAACTTAAGGACATCACTTTCATTAAGCGATCTAAGAATTGAAGGTCCATCCTTTTGCATATTCCAAGCCATCTGCTCTCTGACAAGTTACAAATAAAGGAACATTAACATATGATATTGGTTCAACTGTTAACTACCCCCCCCCCCCCCCCACTCCGAAATAATAAAGTTTTATGCCAACTTCGAATATGAGAGTTAATTAAGTTCATGAAAATTTAAACAAGATATTGATGAATGTTGCCAAAGAACACAGCTGAAATGAAAATGCTACTTTTCGGCTTACTTGAATGTTTTTGCAATATCAGTCATAAAGGCTCTTCGAAAATCTAACCTAAACTTCTAAAAGTTCTAACTTATCTCTTTGATTTACCCTCTTTGCCAGAGTTTAATCCTGGGCAATCATGGATGGTCAAAAAAACATCCACCAAATAGCTTCCCTTTGTTCATATGCAGTTTGCCTCTTGTAAAAAAACTAGCACAAATTATCTTTATCAACTTCTAGAATCTATTCTAGGACATGAAAAGGAATATTCGACTATTTAAAAAGTTTAACAGAGAATACAGCTAGCAATTTACAATGTGGTTATCAAACTTAAAATTTACACAGTCAAGCTCTTCAACAAGCAAATTTCATTCCACTACAACCCCATCAGTTTGTTTATTTTATCCAACTTGTACACACAATTCAGTTATTCCCATCATCTGCTTCTGCTAAAATGTCAGCCCTAGTGTCCTATTATTTCATACACATCAGTATCATTGGAAGAGTGTCTAATGACAGTGTTAGTTAACCAAATTTTGCAAGTTAAAAGAATAAAGGGCAACCAAAATAGCACAAGTTATAAGGACTACAACTTCAGGGGGGCTAAAAAACCCAGATTTATCCTAAAAGTTATCATCAGATGTATATATTTGGACCTCACAGCAAATTAGAACAAAATTCAAGTAAAACATCCTTTAAGTTTTTTACCACTCCATTTTGTTGGAATAAGAAATTGAAACATAATAACCTCTTCAGAAAAGAACAGAAGCTAGTAGATTATTAGTCAAACTGCAGATACATGGGTTAAACCAAAAAGTGAACTTCATAGAAAAATAAGCAATGCAGATAAAAATTCATGAACCTGGTCTTTGATTGTGATACAACACGTGATCCTGGCCGTGAGTCAAAAAAGGAGTCCAACTCCCTCCAAAGAGAATCTTGATAAAGAATTTCATGCTTTCCAGAATAACTGTTTATCTGCTTGACACTGGGTTGGTCAGCAAGTGAATTAGAGTTTGGACTGTTGTCCCAGAACTTAAACCACTGCATAATCCGGTTAAATAAACCGGGACTATTTCCAGTCTTTTCACTATACGGTTCAGAACTCATAGAAACTTCTTTTCCTGTTGTTGATTTATTATCAGATAAAGAAAATGATGAGGGAGATACTGGCCCACTTTCTTGATTTGGTGGCTTCACAATTTTTTTGTCATTGTTTTCCTTATCAAGGCTATCAGCAGGAGGGCCACATTGGTCAAGAATTTGTTCGCATTTCTTCTCAAAGTTATCTCCTGAAGAACAAGATTTGTCTGGAACATCATAATTATCAATTGCGGAACCATCATTGCTAATCCCAAACCATCTTCTCCAGATTTTTGTAAGAAAAGCTACTTCAGTTTTAGACTCTTGTCCCCTCAGAGGTGACAGATTATCTTCAGCTGTGGGTGCCTTAACCACTTCTTCAACTTTTTCATCAACTGAATAAGAAGCTCCAATTTCTTTCTGACGCTTTCCAATATTTGTTTGGTCAGTCTTGTCTGCAAATGGATGGCACTCTTGGACTTTCCTTGCAGACCCTTCCGAGATTGATTCAAGGTATGAGGAACTTAATGGTTCCTGATCCACAGATTCAGAGATAGGCAAGTCCTTATCATTTGGCTTTATAGACTTAGAATGATGCTGGTCTGCGTCACTTATGACATGATCTGTAGGGACACTCGAACTGGGCTTTAATGGTTCAGGTTTGATATTAATTCCATGTATAAGAAACACCCCATCACCGACATTTTGCAGCTCTAAAGCATCTGGCATGGCCATGAGAAGACGGGAGAATTTTTTATGTCCGTAATAGTCTTTATCAAAGTCGACATTTCTTTTTGCCAACTCAGCACGAAAACTAGTAATTGGGATTCCTTTAGGATACGAACTCAATATACTGTGGATCTGCTTTACAACTGCTTTTGGAATTGGACGAACCTTAGGTTCTGAACTAGCTTCAGTCAGCTCATCCTGTGAATATGTTGGTTGCTCAACTGAGAAAGTGTTTGCAAGAGGAATCTTATAATGGCCATACCAAGAACCATAAGGACCATCAGGGGGTTGGTTAAGAACCTTTCCAGTAAGACTTTCCCCTCTGACCAATGCATTCCACTGCCACATGATACTTGCTGCACTGCAGAGAACACTAGAAGCAGCATCTCTACTTGCCAGCAATATATTGTAATTGTTCATCCTTAGTCGGTGTAGGGCACCAGAATAGTCACTGTCACCAGAAATTAAGAAAAGATGGGCAGGTGGTGGATTTTGGGAAACCCAATACATAAGGTCTAAAAGAAGAAACCTATCAGCACTGTTTTTTCCTCCTGCATCAGCACAATATTTGCAAAATGAGATGACTATGGAAGACGTGATTCAATTTCAAGAGAGTTAGAAGCACTTAACAAAAAAGATCAATATCTATTCTCTCGTGAAATCTTAATTCTTAACAAAAAGATCAATAATCTATTCTCTCATGAAATTTTAATTCTTTGTATTCTTCTGTGAATATTGAATAGCAGCACATAAAGACAAGTATTTCATATCAACAATTTTATTCCCCTTAAAACATTCAGTACATTGGAACATCTTACTATCTTGTCTACATTATGATTTACCTTACAGAGTTCTCAGAAGAGGCAAAATCCAACCTAACATTACAGACTTATCAAAATGGTTAAAATTTATCTTCTAATAACTCAACTGTATAAAGGAATCAAAGAAATTATGAAAACACATCAGGTGGCCTAGAAATCACACTGAACTACATAACCATACATAAAGATGCTAGAATAAGAGAAGGAAATTCAAACCTTTTTGCAAAAGTAGCATCACATAAGATCCTATAAATTTCGAAAATGTAGTACTCTGGTATAAATTTTGAGCTGTAATGGCCTACTAGAAACTGAGATGCACAGAGTCAATGATGCAAATGTGAGTGTGTGTGTGTGTGTGTGTGAGAGAGAGAGAGAGAGAGAGAAGAAAAGGGCTGGAGGGTGGCAGAGCTGAATTAAAAGGAGATAGACTCGCTTATCGCATCTCAATCAAATTGGCAAAAGATTTGCAACATGGATAGAAGTCTAGTTTTATGTAGGAGGAGAAAGCAAAATGGAAAGTTACTGAGAATGTAAGCTGAAGGTTAACTATGAATCATAGTTGCGAGTTCATGGAGCTGAACAATGTGATTGAAAGACGAAATCAATTGCAAAATGGAAGGAGCAGACATTTTTTATCAGATTATAACATTATAACTCAAAAATAATTTCCACAGCAACCAGTTCCAAAGTAAATAGCGCAAATTTAAAATGAAGAACATCAGGAGGACCAACCAACTCTTTTTGAAGAAGAAAACTTTTGGTATTCTACGTGCATTCTTAAGTGAACCAATATGTCCAGTTTTGCGTTAACCAAGTTTGTGGTAAAGGTTCAGCCATATTTTATCATCTCATACATATAAGTCAGAGGTCTATGGATATATCCATATCCATCTAAAGATATCTCAAAAACCATGCACGTCAGATATTTGAAGAATTTTAGCCAGCCATCCATACCTAGATATATACAATTAACATTCAAGAATAAAAGCCAATTTGGAAGTCGTCTTCCTCAGTACATATGGAGTTGCAAAAAATCATATAATTTGACTGATTTGAGATTTCATTCTACTTCACTAAATGCAACAGTTCCACAAAACATTCATTTACTAAATTGTTTCAGCAACTTTTAAATTCATAGATAATTCTTTTCCCTAAATTGCTGTATGACATCGCAAACAATTACAAGAACTCAAAATTAAGAATAAGAAAAGGCAGAACAAACCATTAGGAATATGAGTGAGGGTGATTCCAGTTAAGGTAAGAGCCTCCTGATTAGCCCTTGAAATCTGTAAAACATCTCCAAAAGCTGTAATTTGAATAGGACCTTTAATCCCGTTTGCCCTGATGGCGGCCGTGATATTCTGGGACACTTTAAGTACATTAACACCAGAAGGTACACCGCAATTCTCAAAATCCCACCACACAGAAACCTTCACATTTCTCGACTCCTCCTCATGAAGGCGCCGTGGGGAGAGGAACCGAGAAGGTGGAGTTGAAGAAGAACACAAGTGAGAGACAAAGATAGAATAGGGAAATTGTGAATATGAAGATAAAAGGAGGAGTCTTTTTGAGGAGAAGGATTTCAATGACATGATTTTTTAGGTTAGGGTTTTAGAATTTGGGAGAAAATGGATTACTGGATGGTGGGATTTTGTGTCATTTCATGGCAGAAATGAAGCACTTGCAGAGGCTCCGCATGGGAAAGAAGAAACTGTTGGGAGCCTGGGAGCAGTAAAACCCTAGTTAAAACCCTGCACGTGTAGTGCACGTGCTGCACTAAAAATTAATTTTTCTTTTCAAACTCGAGTCATCAAAAGAGGAGTAAACTCCTACCAAAAAAAAATAAAAAAAAAAACCTCTTTATGATATTAAGATTAGACATCCTAGGCAATACATACCTCTCACATGTAATTATATAATCTTTTATAGCTTAATTTTATAATTTAATTGTAATTTACTCTTTTTTTTAAAAAATTGTCACAATTAAATTTTATAATTTATGTCTTTTGGAACCTATATGTCAACTTATTTAGAATAATCGATAAGAGAAAATATTTTCTCTATTCTTTTTCATACATAATTTTATTTGTCTAATTTTATAATACGTTATTAGTGCAATGTTTTTACAAAAAATTTGAAGATTATATTACAATGATGATGGGTATATTCCTTCATTATGTTTTTATTAAGACACTTTAAAGGAAAGAGTCTAAATAAAATATATATAATTATTTTCTTAATGTTGTAAATATATTGCTCTATTTTGGTTGGTACTAATTTCTATTGTGTTATTGCAATAACCACAATATTATTGTATATCCATATTGTTCCAGTTATGGTAAGGAAATCATATAATTGTGGAGCAATGTAGTATTATTTGGTAAAATGGTTAAAATTTGAATGTGATTATTAAGACTTAGAAACAATTTCAATAAATTTCCATTGGTGCTTGTAATTCGGTATTATAATATTAATATTATCAAATATGGCTTAAGATAATTTTAATTTTGGCTAGTATTTATAGTATGATTAAATATAAAAGTTATTCATTTAAGTCAATTTGTTTAACAGTATATATGTTTCAGGTACACTATGAAAACTGTAAAATACATGAACTGCTAATACATAAGCAATTTAGTGTGGTTGCTTCTAGAGATATCTTGTAAAATATATGATTTAGTATACTTTATGAATGGTTAACTTTTGATAACAATGTATTCTTTTTAGTGATAATATTTTATTTAGTATTAATATTATAATTGGTTTATTTGGACTATTATATTCACATATTTGATATTACATATAGCATACTAAATAATTAGATGTATATGT
>CATIWF010218671.1:0-14316 GCA_949630135.1 Balakata baccata
TAATTATGAATCATGTGACACATGTGAATCTCATTTACTAAGCAAGTTAACAAAATTACTTTTTAGTGAAAAAGGAAGAACATGCAAAAGGACTAATGGACATTGTACATATAGATGTATGTGGACCAATGTTCATGCATGCCATAAATGGTTTTATCTACTTCATTACCTTAATTATCATTGCTCATAATTCGAGTATTTGTATATTGTGAGATACAAATTTGAAACCTTTGAAATATTCAAAGAATTAAAAAATGAAGTAGAGGAACAATTCAGCAAAAGTATTAAGACACTTTGATTAGATCAAAGTGAAATAATACTTAAGCTAAATGTTTCAATGTCATATAAAAGATAATGAAATTTTATCTGAATAAACCATATCTTATATGCCATAACACAATGATGTGGCTAAAAGAAGTAATCGAACCTTGTTAGACATGGTAAGGTACATAATAAGCTTTTAAAATTCCTTAAAGTTCCTTTTATGGTCATGCACATGGAATTATGTTTATGTGATAAATATAATACCTTATCAGTCAGTCGATGTTGTTCCATATAAGATATGAAATAACATAAAACCTATTCTTTCAAAAATGAAAGTTTAGGATTATCCTGCTTAAGAGAAGTAGATAATATTGGATTAGTTAAAAACTCAATCTAACCTTATGTCTGTATGTGGGATAACCAATGACAATCATTTGATTATCAATTTTACCACTATTTGAAGCAAAAAGTGTTTGTTTCAAATAATGCTATCTTCCAAGAGAAGAGTTTCTTCTATAAGAAGATAGTAGGAGCAAGATTGAACTTAATAAAGTTCAAATATACTCAAGTAGATACGAATCAACTGACAAACCTTAAATATGTTATTCATACAGATGAAGTAATAGTAAGACTTTATGAAACACGAGAGTTTTATAAGTAAAGTAGGATACGAGTTGTTCCTAAGACACATAGATCTCTTATAAGTGAACAAATTGGTCATATTGTTCATAGAGGATAAGAAGCCTACTACTTATGATGAGATTCTGAAAACTTCAGAATATGACTAATGACTATAAGCCACAAGTCGAATACGGATTCCATATCTGTAACCAAGTAAGGACTTTGGTTGATCCACCTAGTGGGACAAAGCCCCATTGGGTGCAAATGGGTCTTTAAGAAGACCAACATGGAAGGTAATGCAGTTGCCTATAAAGCTAGAGTTGATAGTTAAAAGACATCGTTAAAGACAAAGGTTGGCTTTGACAAGACTTTTTACTACATATACTATGCTTAAATCCATAAGGTTACTCCTAGTTATTGCTACTCATTGTGATGAGATTTTGCAAATGGATATGAAGACATGTTTCATTTTGGAAATCTAACTTAAGATGTGTACATAACACAACCTAAGAGATTCATATATGATGATTGTGAAGCAAGATACATATTGCAAAATCCATTGATGGTGTGCAAACATCTGGAAGTTGAAACGTCTAAATTGATGAGATAATCAAAGAGTTTATTTTCTCACAATATGAGGATGATTCATGTGTTTTCAACAAGGTTAGTGGGAGTGCCATTTTATTCCTAGTGAAGTATGTGGAATACATACTATTAGTAGGAAATGATATATTATTTCTAAGATAGTCAATTTGTTACTCTAAAATAATTATCCAAGAAGGATTTTAAAAGTAACCTGCCAAAAGAGGATTAAGATCTATAATGATAGATCTAAAAGGTTACTCATTCTTTCTTAGTCTACATAGCTAAGATGCTAAAGTGGTTGGCATGAAGTAGTCTATGAGAGGATCTATTCCTATTATCGATAGGATTACCCTCTCTAAGTCTTTATATCCAAAGACATAAGATAAATATACTATCATGGATGTGATTCTATAAGCTTGGGCTATTGGATTCATTATGTACTATATTGTGTACTAGGCCCAATGGATATCATACCATGAGCATCATGTGTAATATTCTCAACTGTCCATACATGCATTTCATTTTATATATATCATTCACATGAAACACATGCATACATAGGGATTTTAGCAAAAATGTGCTCACAAGATAGACTTGTCACGTGTCGGTCTATTTCGATGGTACTAAGTTAACATGCCTAGTTATAATTTAAATAAGGATTACAAAGTATTATAAATAATTGGAATAAAATGATTAAATTGAAAAAACTGAAATTTGGCATAGTTAAATTAATTAGATTGGACAATTTGACAATGTAGTATTTTTAGCAGTACGTACATTTAAATATGTAGAGAAAATAATAATAATAATAATAATAATAATAATAATAAAATAAATAAATAAATTTAATTAATTAATTAACTAAAATAATTATATAAATTAGAAAAGTAAAAAAAAGAAGATAAAAAGGAGAATGGGACAAAACACAAAGTTGGGCGGCTAACTTTATAAGGGAGCTTTGCTTGCTCTTCCTTCACCATTCCATTATGAATTCCTTTTCTTATCTTCATTCTTTCTCTCAAAATTTTCTAGCAACAAGACCATCTGGAGGTTTGTTTATCATCATGAATTGCTTGTTTTAATTTATGATTAATAGAATATGATTTAGAAGGTGCAAAATACTTACTTGCCGTGGGTAAGCTACTTGATTTCTGCTTTCATAGCAGTAATTTAGGATCCCGTTTTCTTTATGTTAAATACTGATTTGAAGAGACTCCAAAATTAAAGTTATAGTTTTTTGTCTTAGGTTTGTGGCTATATAAATATTTTTACATGATTTGGTGTATGTGGAAAGATATGAGCATGTGATTTAGACTGGTTCAGTTGTGGAACCTAGTTGAATCATCTACAGTTTTGATTATTTTTCTATATGATAGACTCAGTAATTGAGAAAACTCATTACATAAAAGTTGTAGATATCTGTGTTATCTATTGTATACTAAATTTAGGATGAGATTATGGGTGCATATTGAGTTATGGGCAAGAGAGTCATATCTGTTCCACATTTGAGCTGCCTACTTAGTGTCTTGTGCATGTCTAGTTAGTTGTTTGCCCATTTTGCACTCCTTATAGACATAATCTGTAAATTTTTAAAACATAAAAGTTATAGGTATATTCTTAGATAAAATTTGGCATAAGTACTACTTCAATATGTTATGTATTTTGTGAGTTATGGCCTTTAAAAGCCAGACTGATCTGGATGCTAACCCTATTATTGACCAGTCATAAGTATCCCACCATATGAGGACCTTAGAGGTAGAATGAATGAAAGTTGTCATGAATAATGTTCCATTTTAACATATATATCGTCATACAAAGTTTCATGAAAATATGACTTACATGTTGTAAGATATGAAGAAGCCAAATTGGTATCTCAAAACTGCCTAAGGGCATAAATAGGGTAGAAAGTAGAATGTGCATAATAATTGTATAACAAATTCCACAATGATCCAATTGTTCTACAATTTAGATATGTTATAGCCTTACATGTTAGCTTTAATTAGAAATAATAATTATATAAATTGGACTAGTATAGAAAAAGTTATAAGCTGATGAATACATGAAGATCATACTGCCATAATGCCAAATCCTAGTTAGTGGTCCATATTATGCATATTTCAATTTGTTTAAGTTTCACTAAGTTTGTTTAGCTACCAATTGACCAAGTATACATTCAATTAGGCTCACATCATATTGGAGACCCCCAAGGAAGTGAAAGACAATAAGTTAGAGGCTATATATCAAAAGAAAATATGAGTTTAATTATTAAACGATTTCTCTAGTACGTGTTTGTTACGTGCTATATGTAATATGACTTGATTTGCTTTATTTGAATTATGTAATTGCTATGATATGGCCAATGAGACTGTGTTGAATGTAAAGTATATATTTATATTACATGAATAGGTTTTCTTTGTACAAGGCAAATGTTGATTGAAATGTATAATGGTTGATATAAAAGCAATGATTGTTGCAAATGCATATGCATATGGACTTCAAAGGCATTGTGGCTAGCTAAATGGCATTGTAAAGCCAAAGAAGAGGCCTATGGCCCAAACAAATGTCCAAAAGCAAAAGAAAAGGCCTATGGCCTAACAAATGTATAAATGTTACAAATGATCAAGCTAGCTAGCAAATGCAAATGTTCACATGGAGACTCAGGACAATGTTTGTTTAGTCTGGTCACAATAAAAAGAAAATGACATAAGCGTAAGCAAATGAAATGTTTATATGATTTAATATCATTTATATTCATATGATATTGATAAATAGAATGACATGTAAAATGTGTACAAATGGCAAATTATTACTTGTAATTGTGATTGGTTCAGTACTTTAGAAAGCTTTTGATGATTATTTTCATTGAGTTGCATCTCACCAAATTGCATACCAAATAGAAGAGTCGAGTAATTAGCTTATTTTGGAGGTGCATACCACATAGAAGATATGGAACATAGGTCACCGATCGAGCCTCACTAATCTCTCTTTTTGCATTGCACATATGTATAAAGACATGACATTTGTATTTTGGGTTGTATATCTGCATATGTATAAATTAGTAAATATGTAATGACGTGGAAATGTGTATTTGGCCTTGACCTTTCTAACTGGAATAAATGAACATAGTATCTGAATTGTTAACATATGTGATATATTATGTTATAATCAGGATGTAATGCTTAGCTGAGCTGTCAAATATTGCAAAGTGATATTGATATATGATTCAAAAAAAAATATATCCCTCATTATAAACAGGACTATGTTTTATTCTATGCAATACATGATATTATGATATAAGTATAAATGATATCTATAGGTATAAGGTGTTACAAACTAACCACCACTATACAAGAGTGTGCTACTCAAACTATATCATGATAAATCTTTAAAGCTGTGTCTGAATTAAAACTTTTCACATACTAACTATTTTGAACTATATCATCATGCAATATAACAGACTCATATGTCAGTATGCTCAAATCCGAGAAACTGTAATCATAATATGATTTAAAATCTATACTGGGGCCAAACATGCCCAAATTAAACCTTATTATGCAATCTGAAACTTTAAGCAAATTAAAAACCATAAAAATTCTTTATTACATATCCAAAACTACCCCATAATGGGTAACAAATAAAGAATGTAAAATAATAAATGCATGAGGACTGACCTAAAGGTCATAAGGTATCTACTTTGATAATACTTTGGGCTTTTCACGTATCAACCTTCTCTACAGCTCCAAACCTACTTGCAGGAAACTCACAACCTAAGCTACTGAAAGCTTAGTGGTATATATGCACAGTATAATTCTAACATACATTCATGGCATCATAAGTTCATAGCATCTTACAACATTCATGTGACTAAAATTACATGTTCTTATGTCGCTTGTTACATGTGCATAAGGTCATATGTTATGACATAAATTACACTTCAGCTTATGCGCATACTTGATAGAGGAAGCAAATGACAACTTTAACAACCATGAGATATAAATCATTATGTACATAACTAGGTCAAGCTTTTAGGCTGATGTATATAAATCATAACATCTTTAATTTCATTGCCCAATACTCTATACTTTGAATCTTGGATAAGGGTCTTGAATAGGAGCGCTCCTTAGAGCTTCAACCAACTTGACACTAATAACTATGCTAGCAATAAGGATCAAGTGTGCTCCCTAAAAGCTTTAGCCAACTTGTCCAACTAAGACTGTACTGATATAATAATTGTGGTACTAAAGACCCTGAATGACATGTCATCTATGCTATAGGTAGTCCTAATGCGAGTAATTGGGCATTTATAATCTGTTTCATAACTAATCATATGTTATCTTACTTCCTATTCCATGTTTATACACCATATGACTAGGTATGAGTCACATACCATTTTACATCCCATGGTTACCCCATGTCTATGCAGTTAAGTTAATGATATCAACATGTTATTTGTGCTTATTCAACATATAAAGATAAGTACGCAAGCATGGCATGGCATGGCAAATGAAATCATTTAAAAACATATGTTAACTTATTTATGCAATTATGGGCGTGACTCTTAGGAGTCAAGGCCATGACTAGTGTTCTGGTGGTGAACCTAGTGGTGAACGCTTCTGTTTCATTCTAGGACTTGAGTCGTAGGCGTGAATCGATGTTTTCAACACGAAAATCATCTAAATGCAGCATATACTCAACCAAATTCACCTACAAGGTTTCTATAGTGGTCCAAATGCCACCCAACTTTATAACACTTCAATTTACCATGGTAAAACATGTCTTCCATCATTAAAACATAATCACATATGACATTTTAAATTTAATAGCATAAAGGTCATTAACCCAAGAGTTCTTTTCCCTATTAACATGGTCTTATCACTTTATATTCACATCTCATGCCAACCACTAAACTTTCACATATAATAATATACTTCAATTTATAAAACATAAGGCAACAACCATATCATGCTATTTAAGCTATTTACCTTACTTATATATCATTAGAGATAGCAAATTCTCATTTATGACAAAATGTCACACTTTCATGTCATTTAGAGTATTACCATTTCATTTATTTACCCTATGCAATATGTCACAAGGCCTTATACTTTACATTCAAAATTGGCATCATAACTCATTCTAAAGACATAGCATATACATACAATAAACCACCCTTTAATTTCATAAATTTTACATATGAAGCATCAACACATCCAACACAAACTCAGAATTAAAGTGTGTATACAGACCTGGTATGGAGCTGTAAAATCGTCCCTAACATGCTCTCTCACGCGTCGGTGGCGTTACCGCCATTACCTTCCTTGCCTAACATGAATTTAACAACATAAAACAACATTAATACATACCTAAAGTAAGGTTCTATGAAGAATAATCAAAGCCCCTAATCTGTGATCTCTAGAACCCTAGGTAGAACCCTTAACTCCTCTTCTAATTTTTTTAATCCATAAAAGGAGACACTTAAGAGGTTAAAACTCATCAATTCTTACCTAGAATGACTGAAATCAAAGTGAGAAAATTGGAGGGTTTCAGCCTCCCCTTAGCTGTCCACTTTGAACTTTCGCTACTAAGCTTAAATCCTCGATTTTGCCTTTCTTTCCAAATCTCAGTACATTCTTCCAAGGTGAAACTTTGAGGAAGACTTTCTCTCCTACAACATATTATATATCTCGCCTCTTAAGATCTACATATGCTTTTTGCCTGTCTGAAGCTGCCTTGAGTCTATCTTGAATAACTCGAACCTTTTTTATATTTCTTTGAATAAAGTCTGGTTCTACTAGTTTTCTCTCACTGAGCTCTGTCCAACATAAAGGGGTACAACACTTCCTTCCATACAATGCCTCATAGGGCACTATCTTAATACTAGCCTGACAACTATTATTATAGGCAAACTCCATCAAAGGTAGGTACCTATCCCAGCTACCATCAAACTCAACGGTATAACTCCTTATCATGTCCTCAAGGATTTGGATAACCCTCTCTGATTGTCCGTCTATCTATGGATGAAAGGCTGTACTGAAACTAAGTCTAGTTCCCAAGGCTTTCTGTAGACTACCCCAAAACTGTGAAGTGAACCTAGGGTCTCTGTGTAATACTATAGAGACTGGTATGCCATGAAAATGTACTATCTTACTGACATAAAGTTCTGCTAGTCTACTCAAGGAGAAATCTCTCCTAATAGGTATGAAATAGGCAGGCTTCGTAAGTCTATCCATAATCACCCAAAAGGCGTCATGCCTCCTAGGTGTAACTAGCAACCTAATGACAAAATCCATGGTAATATGCTCCCATTTCCACTCTAGAACTGTGATAGGCTATAAAGGCCTAATGGAACCTAATGTTCTGCCTTGACTTGTTGGCATGTCAGGGATTTATAAGTAAAATATGTTATATCTCTTTTCATAGTTATCCACCTATACTTCTTTCTTAACTCCTAAAACATTTTATTACTGCCTGGGTTCATAACATAGTTACTCTTATGAGCCTCTTGAAGGACTCTATCTCAAATCACCACTGGAAAACACTAGTCGACACTAATAATACAATCCGCCATCTGCCTGTACTTTGTACCCAGGTCTCTCCCGCATAAAGACTAACTCAACTATCTCAATAAGTTGTCTATCCTGACTCTATGCATCTCTGATCTCCTGGTCTAGGGTAGGTCAGAATTGTAATTTAGTAATCATCTTCCTACTTAAAGGATCAGCAACATTGGCCTTGCCCGGATGATAATCAATAATGCAATTATAGTCCTTAATCAACTTGAGCTATCGTCTTTGTGTCAAGTAACTTCTTTCTAGGTAGGCAAGTATTTGAGACTCTTATGGTCAGTGTAAACATAACACTTCTCCTCGTAGAGGTAATGGCACTATATCTTTAAGTCAAAGACTAAGGCATTCAACTATAAGTCGTGAGTGGGGTAATTCTTCTTACATACTTTCAACTGTCTAGAGGCATAGGCCACTACCTTGCCCTCTTGCATTAGTACATAACCTAATCCATTGTGAGATGCATCACTGTATATCACATACTCCCGGTTAGGGACTAACTGTGTCAAAATTGGAGCTTTTGTCAACATCTTTTTAAGTTTGTCGAAGCTCTCTTGACATTCCTTATTCCATTCAAAATCTGACATCTTTCCTCAATAGCCTGGGAAGTGGAGATGTTATCATAGAAAAGCCCTTTACTAATCTCCTATAGTACCCAGCTAATCCAGGAAAACTCCAAATCTTTGTAACATTTCTGGGAGGCTTCTAACTCATGATTGCCCCAACCTTGCCAGGATCAACTTTGATGCCTTCAGTTGAGACTATATGTCCCAAGAAGGCAACCTCATCAAGCCAAAACTCACATTTGGAGAGTTTGGCATACAACTTCTATTCCTTCAATATCTGCAAAACAATCCTTAAGTGCTGATTATGCTCTTCAGGTGTCTTAGAGTATACCAAGATGTCATCAATGAACACTACTACAAACTAGTCAAAGTATGGTTTGAAGACCCTGTGCATCAAATCCATAAAAGCTATAGGGGCATTGGTTAGTCAAAATGGCATAACCAAAAATCCATAATGTCTATACCTAGTTTTGAAGGTTGTTTTGGCTATGTCCTCGGCCTTGACCCTTAACTAGTGATAGCTTAATGTCAAGTCAATCTTGGAAAATACACCTGTGCCTTTCGATTGATCAAACAAATCGTCTATCCTTGGTAGTGGGTACCTATTCTTAATGGTAATTTTGTTTAACTGTCTATAGTCGATGCATAACCTCATAGACCCATCCTTTTTCTCCACAAACAACATCGGTGCACCCCAAAGGGACACACTTGGTCTAATAAAACCCTTGTCCAACAGCTCCTCTTGTAACTGAGTTTTCAGATCTTTCATTTTAAATGGAGCCATCTTGTAGGGTGTAGAAGATATGGGTGTTCTACCTAGGGTGAGCTCAATAGAGAATTCTACCTCTCTATCAGGCGGCAAGTTTAGCAAATCCTCAGAAAAGACATTTGGGAACTCACTCACTCACTGTAAGGATATTGTTAAGGTTCGAACTCTTCTTTCTTGTGTCAATCACATGGGCCAAGTAGGCCTCACACCCCTTTCTCATCATTTTCTTTGCCTTCATCATTGAAACAATATGTGGAGGCTGTGGAAATAGTTCCCCTCTCACCATGGTCACTCTTGATCTACATTCTTAAGCTTTACAAATTTTCCCTAGTGTAGTCTACTACTGCCCATGTCTGGAGAGCCAATCCATGCCTAAAATGACATCATACTTATGAAATGGTAATTCAATCAAATCTTCTGTGAACTCTTTTTTATGGACTATTAAAGGACAACCCCGATATAGTCGGTTAACAATTGCACTATGGCCTAAGGGTTTGGTTACTTCTATCTCATATTCAAATGGCTCACTACTCATGTCACGTTGTTTAGGTCTACTAGTGCATATATATAAATGTGTGGATCCAGGGTCAATCAATGCACAAATATCTGAGTCATAGAGAGTGAATATACCAGCAATGACATCTGTGACTGCTTGGTCCTCGCTGGCCCTCATTGTATAGGCCTTGGCTGGTGCTCAGCCTTGTCCTACCCTATTAATTGTCTCTGAGGCTGCCTAGATATTGCCTGGTCAGCCATATCTAGCCTACTACCTAGGCTAGGCTGGGGCTGAGGCTGTGGTCTATGCTGGTACATTGCCCCTCTGCTAGGGGTAATCCCTTTTAAAGTGACTTAGCTAACCACATTGGAAACAAACTCTGACGCCAACTTGACACTCACAAAAGTGATGTTTGCCACATGTACCATGCTGGGGTATACTGTCTCTAGGTTGTGTCTGAGTACTGCCAGTAGTTGATGTAGCCTTAGAGGGCTACTCCTTCCTCTAAGAACTACCTTGTAATTGGCCCTTACCATAGCCCTAATTCTTACCCTGATAAGAACAACCTTTCTTGCCTAGCTGTTGGAGCTAACTAGCTCTTATTCTCTTCATTAGGTCTTTTCCTTTTTCTCTTCTCAAGAGTGCAGTAGCAACTAACTCACCAAAGTCTTTGTAGCGTAAGCATGCCACAATATCCCCAATCTTGCTATTGAGGCCATCTTCAAAGCACCTGCACATGTTGCTCTCGATAGCTAACAACTTAGGAGTGTACTTACTCAATCGAGTCAACTCGTTTTGATAATCTGTCACTGTCATCCTGCCCTAGTGAAGATTCATGAACTGCCTCTTCTGCTTATCTAGGTAAATTTGGGGCACATACTTGTCCTTGAATTTCTCTAAAAAGAACTCCCATATGACTTTCTTAGTCACCTTTGGTCGTGCAAGTATGGCCTCCCACAAATCTTATGCATCTACTTGTAGTAGGGAGATAGTAAACCTATAACGGTCTTCCTTTAGGACCTATAGGTCTCTACCCTTTCAGTCTACTCAATTCAATGCTCTGCATCTATAAGGTCACTTGTCCTCTTGTCTAAAAAGATAGTCGCTCCATGTTTCTTGAGCCTGTAAATTTGAATAGTAGGTCTAGGCGGTGGTGGAGGTAGAACAAGAGACTGCTATTGGGGAACCACCTTAACAAGTTGCTGGAAAAATCCTCTCATTTCTTGGAAGAAGGGATTCTAGTTCATATCGACTTGATCGACAGGTTGATTCAGATCTAGAATGCCCTCTGGCCCTTGAATGCTGGCCATACTAGGTTGTAGCTGTGTCTTGGTTTTGCGGGAATCACCATCGTTAAACATATCACGGTTTCCAAACGACATCTCTTGCTAGCCTATATGTTGACAAGAAGTAGCCCATGTCAAAGTCAGATGAGACATATGTCTGCAATGCATGACAAAACCTATGCCCATTCAGGTCCAAAACCGCCTAAACTTAGCTCTGATACAAAAAATGTAACACCCTCCCATATAGCAGACTAAGCACCACTACACATGAGTGTGCTACTCAAACTATGTCATGATAAATCTTGAAAGTTGTGTCTGAATTAAAACTTTTCACATATTAACTATTTTGAAATATCTCATCATGCAACGTAGCAGACTCATATGTCGTCATGCTTAAGTTCGAGAAATTGGAATCATAACATGATTTAAAATTTGTACTGTGGCCAAAAAAGCCCAAATTAAACCTTATTGCACAATCTGAAACTTTAAGCAAATTAAAAACCATAAAAATTCTTTATTACATATCCAAAACTACCCCATTACGGGTAACAAATAAAGAATATAAAATAATTAATGCACGAGGACCGACCCAAAAGTCACAAGGTATCTACTTTGACAATACTTCAGGCTCTTCACGTATTAACCTTTTCTACAGCTCCAAAGCGCAGGAAAACCACATGCTAAGCTACTAAAAGCTTAGAGGTGCATATACACAATATAATTCTAATATACATTCATGGCATCATAAGTTCATAGCATCTTACAACATTCATGTGACTAAAATTACATGTTCTTATGTCGCTTATTACATGTGTATAAGGTTATACGTTATGACATACATTACACTTTAGCTTATAAGCATACCTAGTAATGGAAGCAAACTGCAACTTTAACAACCATGAGATATAAATCATTATGTACATAACTAGGTCAAGCTTTTAGGATGATGTATATAAATCATAACATCTTTAATTTGATCACCCAATACTCTATACTTTGACTCTTGGATATGGGTCCTGAATAGGAGTGCTCCCTGGAGCTTTAATCATCCTATTCTTAAATTGAGCTAATGTCAAGTGTGCTCCCTAGAGCTTTAGCCAACTTGACACTAATAACTATGCTAGCAATAAGGATCAAGTGCGCTCCTTAGGAGCTTCAGCCAACTTGCCCAAATAAGATTGTATTGATATAATAATTGTGGTACCAAAGACCCTGAATGACATACCATCTATCCTATAGGTAGACCTAGTACGAGTAACTAGGCCTTTATAATCTGTTTCATAACTGATCATATGTTATCTTATTCCATATGCATACAACTTATGACTGGGTATGAGTCACATACCTTTTTACATCCCATGATTACCCCTATGTCTATACAATTAAATCAATGATATTAACATGTTATTTGTGCTTATTCAGCATAATAAGACGAGTACACAAGCATGGCATGGAAAATGAATCATTTAAAAATATATGTTAACTTATTTCTACAGTCATGGGTGTGACTCTTAGGAGTCACGACCATGACTAGTGTTCTAGTGGTGAATGCTTCTGTTTCATTTTGAGACTTGAGTCATTGGCATGACTATCCTAGTCACGGGTGTGACTCTATATCTTCAACATGAAAATCATCTGAACACAGCATATATTTAACCCAAAATCACATACAAGGTTTCTATGGTGGTCCAAGTGCCACCCAACTTAACAACACTTCAATTTATCATGCTAAAACATGTCTTCCATCATTAAAACATAATCACATATGGCATTTGAAATTTAATAGCATAAACGTCATTAACCCAAGAGTTATTTTCCTTGTTAACATGCTCTTCTCACTTTATATTCTCATCTCATGCCAACCACCAAACTTTCACACGTAATCATATACTTAAATTTATAAAACATAAGGCAACAACCATAACATGCCAATTAAGCCATTTACCTTATATACAATTAGAGATAGCAAATTCTCATTTATGACAAAATGTCACACTCTTATGTTATTTAGAGTATTACCATTTCATTTGTTTACCCTATACAATATGTCATAAGGCCTCATACTTTACATTCAAACTTTGCATCATAACGAATTCTAAAGACATAGCACATAAATACAATAAACCACCCTTTAATTTCATAAATTTTACATATGAAGCATCAACATATACAACATAAACTTAGAATTAAAGTGTGTATATGTACAGATCTAATATGGAGCTATAAAACTATCGCTAACATGCTCTCTCATGCATCGGTGGCATCACCACCAATACTTTCCTCCTAGCATGAATTTAACAATGTGAAATAGCATCAATACATGCCAAAAGCACTGTTCGATAAAGAATAATCAAAACTCCTAATTTGTGATCTCTGGAACCCTATGTAGAACCCTTAACTTATATTCTAATTTCTTAAATCATAAAAGGAGACGCTTACAAGGATAAAACTCATAAATTCTTACCCAGCATGACTGAAATTAGAGTGGAAAAATTGGAGGGTTTCGGCGTCCCCTTAGCTACCCACTTTGAACTTTTACTACTAATCTTAAATCTTTGATTTCTTATTTCTCATGTATTTCTTTTCTCATCTTACTCCCCTCAAATGTAAATTGAGGTTTTCTATTTTTGAAATATGTAATTAGATTATATAGGATAAAATAGAGATGCAAAGGAGCAAGAAGCAATGAAGATAGCGCCATAAACAATAAGACTTAGAAGTAGGAATTTGATTTCTATTTTTGGGTTGTAATTCATGCATATACCTAGGTAAGACCTAATCAATCTCTTTATGGCTCAAGAGATTGACTTTAGTATGTCCATGATCATACCATATAGTTAATGTAACTATCTTTATATATTCATGTGATGAATGTATGATATATAAAAGCATGTAATAATAATATGATGAGACTAAATTAAAAAAAAATCCCTCGTTAAATAAATAATTATGTCTTACGCCTTCCATTAATGTGGGGAGAACCAGAGTTCGTCTAGAGTTAGAGTTGTTGAGTTGCCTCAAGCTCACTCTATAAGAATATGTTTGAACCATAGAAATTAGATTTCATGATTAATGGGTTGGACTTAACCAAAACCATTGATTTGTTGGATTTGCGCCAAGGTCAATGTGTATTAGAGGCGAAGTTGGGTAAGTGTACATGAGATGT
>CATIWF010218737.1:0-18198 GCA_949630135.1 Balakata baccata
TTTTTCATCACATTATATGACATAAGTCTGATTAACTTTTATATTAATTACAGGCTGATACACTTGAGCACATTTCATTACCAAACTCTAGATATCCTCCACAACAGATCGCCACAAGTTCATTAGGGGCACTACGTGAAAATAGACGTAGGGTTTCAATGCCACCTCCTCAACCTGCACCTGATCCTGCCCCCCTTTCAGAAGAAATGCAGCGTGCATGTGCTTTGTCTCAGGAATCATCACGTCGTCGCCGACAACAACATAGGGATGGCCTTGACCTATACCACATCTTTGCCCTAATATTATTGTTTGTATTTGTCATGCCCATAAAATGGGTTTAGAAGTTATCATGATTATTTAGGGTGTTGAAAAGGTAAATGGCATGGAAAAACAAAAGAGAGTTGAAGTAAGTGTTGTGCATGACCCGTGCAACGTTAGTTAGGTAAGTGTTGTGCACGACTTATGAGTCTGCATGACTGGTGCAAGGTTAGTTGGGTAAGTGTTGTGCAAGACCCGTGCAAGAGATATGGTTGAAGTCACTATGCACGACCCGTGCTATGTCGAGATAAGATTTTTAGGGCATTGAGTATGACTTGTGCTGGCTGCACAACTCGTGCTCAGTGTTAGGTATATAAATACCTAAGTATCTCTCTTTCGATCATAATTTCATTTCCAACCATCCCCACTTGAGAAAAACCCTAGATTCATCTTATTCCTCTCTCTGAATATTAACCCACTCACAAATTCACTTAAAACTCTTGGATTTATCATCATCAAAAATAGGAGATCATCTTTTGGGAGTGGTTTGAGGATAGAAGATGAAGTTGTGTAAGGTAGGAAAGGAGAGCAAGAAGACCCAACACCAAACCTGGCCTTGGGCAATCTAAGGGGATTTTGGTAAGTTTCACACTACCTTATCTTCTTTGATCAATTAGTTTCTTTGATTTCTTCTTCTAGTCAAAAAAACTCGAAAATCTACCAAAGTTTAGGTTGTAGGACCAAAATAGGGGTATAAAGAGTGATCTTGAGTTTATGATCTAGTTTTGGAGTATACCTTTAGGTTGGGAGAGAGTTTATGAGACAAGTTTCGGGTTAAGAGTCTTATGGATGTAAATCTTCGAGCTAAAATGGTATGTTCGGTGTTTTAGGCATAGACGAGTAAAGAAGACAACAATCTCGGGGAGGAGACTGAGGTTAACTAGGCACATGAGGGGGTCAAGAGATGCCTTTTGAAAAGGTTTGCACATATCTTCTTTACATTCTACATGGGTGTATTGTATGAATATCATGTATGCTTGTGAAAATGTGTAGAAATGTTAATTTAAGAACATTAATGGTAGTAGTAAATGTGATTGTAATAAATGAAATGAATGGTAGTAAAGACACATAAAAGAGGTTAAATGGTTCAATAAATTTTTGAGATTGGAAATAAAGGCAATGGTAGTTGATATGGTTGTGGTTAATAAATATTGGTATTTAATGCAATGTGGTTAGTTATGAATGTGGGGTTTTTGCAAATTGATGCATTGTTAAGACAATCTATTGTGCTGTGTTATTTAAGGCTTTGGGCCTAGAAAAAGATAGAGTTAGACATGGTATCATATTAGGGAAGGTCAATGTGGCTTGAGACTGGTATTTGGCGTGATTGACCATGATGTGGAAGACTAAGGTGGCTTAAGGCCGGTATTTGGCACCCTTAGTCTTATAGTTAGGTAGTTTGAGGCCAGTATTCGGCGCTCTCAACCAGAAAAGCTCGATGGAAAAATGTTTGAACTTGTGTATATGATTATGGTATATGATATGATATAATTGTGTTTAACTCATAATGACAAGCATATTTATGTATTGTTTTATGGTACTAAAGGTGATACATGGTGACCTTGATAGGTAATATATATTTATTTAAACATGTGGATTGTATGTGTATATGTACTACTAAGCAATGTTTGCTTAGCGTGTGGGTGTTTTTGTCTTACGCGCAAATTGCATATAGCTAAAGAGTTGAGAAAAAGGACAAGCCGTCGAAAAGAAAAAGGACAAACCTAGGGGTTGGTGATATGTTGATTCCCTTTTCTTTTTATTTTTGTAACTTGGGATGGACGTAGTTACATATGTACATGCCTTAGACATTAAGGATATGTAAATTTGTAACTCTTTACATATTTTTGAAAAGTGTGTAAAGCTGGCTACTAAAGCCAAGATATGTCACTACAAGAAAAACAATTATTAGTGGTAAAAAAATAGTGAGGGTAAGAGAAACCTCACTAATTGTATAATTTGTAAAACTTCTTGTAAGAGTAAGAAAACCTCTCATTAAAACCTTACCTTTTAGTGAGAGAATTTTAATTTTTATACTAATTAGAAAATATACTCTCATTATTGATCTGAAAATCTTAGAGGGAACTTTTTCCCCCCAAAAATATCTACTTTTCTTATTAAAAAAAAGGCCAATATGGACTTAAAAGGCACCAGAGAGCTAAACCTAAACATTTTCAATCTTGCATCAGTAGATCCTCTACCACCGTCGTAATATCGACTCATATCCAATGATACAACAACGTCTTCACCGGCAAGGCATCTGTGGGTTGTAAGGTAATAAGGAACCCAGTCTCAGTTCTCACTTGCAAATCTAAGGGGCAAGTCGGTCACCACCGCCGACGATAATACTTCCATATATTTCCATCAATATGCCTGATTTCTGTTAATCACAGTTACTTTAGTTATCCATCATCAAAATTCCAGCCCCATAACCCATCAATATTTAATTGATTTTGCCTATCAAATTTTATAATTCAGAAAATGGACTTTTCTTGAATTTTCGTTTTTCTCTTGTTGAAAAGAAAACAACCGTTTGGCATGGCTTTGGAATAAAATGAATAGCTAAAATGATATGGATAATATCAGTCAGATCAAAGTAAGAAGAAAAAAGCATTGAGATTTTATCTTGTGGCTTCAAAGATAAACTTTTACTTGTGGATTTTATATTGTTAAGGCAAATAGGGACCAGGGGAACCATCATTTCCTCTGATTTTTCTCTCTCATTTCACCTAGGTATCTCTCTATTCCGATTTAACTCAATATAGATTAAGGTTTGATTGAGGATTGCTTTGCATATATATGGTTATTAGTTTTTTTTTTTAATCATTTTGGTTATCGATTACCTTGGAGCTTAGAGGTTATTTCTGTTATTATTGGTTAACTCAATTTGCTTTTATAAATCATAAATACATGGTTATGTATTAGTAGATCATAGAATGTTCGAATCTTTTTGGGCTTTATAATTTTTTTACTGAATAATCTTCTAATAGTAGCAAACTAAAGAGACTTACTGATTACCTGAAATGTTAACTTGGTATCACTGCATGGTATTCATCTTTAGTGTTTATAGTTTAGGAAGATGTATTGAACTTTATTTTGCATATGAAAAAATAACTTAATAGAAAGACAAAAGTTAAAGCTGATTAACTTTTAATTTTGCTTTTTGTCTGAGTTACTCGTTTTCCATTTTAAACACAGAATGTAATACATCCAAATATATGGGCACTTTTATGGGAAGAAATGCTTTTTTACTTGACAAGGAAAGAAATCATAATAGAATATATTGATATACTTTGTGAAACCTAGAATGGGAATCATATTTGAGAAATTTAAGGATAATTTGGGATCACTTGCTCTGATGGGTCAGGGGAGAATCTAGAAGCTAAGTTTAATGGGGGCAAATTTTTATTTATATAATAATTTTTAATAATAAAATATATATTTCTAATAATTCAACAAGAAAAATTATGATGGGGCAAAGATAAATTTTATTATGGGAGAAAAATAAATATATAATATTTTACCACTTTTAAATTTCAACTAGGCAATGAGGGCAAGTGCCCCCATTACCTCTCGCATAAATTCGCCCCAAGGAGGGGTAATTTCATGTAGTGCCATATTGAGTGTATGAAGAATTTGTTAATGTTTCTTCTTATCCTCATTATATGTAGGGATTGGATTATGCATTGATGATTAGTAGAGATGTTGCTCCACTAGGATCACAAGTTGTTACAAAAATATACAAGTTATTTGATTAGGCTAAGAAGTCTAAGAGTGGTCTATTGTTGTTCATTGATAAAGTAGATGCATTTCCCGGCAAGTAAATAGTACTTGCCGTTTGATTGGACTATATGAATATGTTAACTAGGATCTTACTTTTAGACTTTATATCAACTTGAAGAATTATGAATTGGGCTTAAATAGTTAGTTTCAGAATGTATGATATTGTTAGAAGGAAAGTAAATAGGAAATTATATTTATCATAGACAAGCAAGAGAATTTTTATGCTGGAAGTTTTTTTTTGAACGCTAAATTCATGTTTTAACCTTATCTATGAAACATTTTCAATTGATAATGGTCAGATGCTATATGGAGTCTCTTGAAGCCAAACAGTTTCTGAAAGAAGTTTGAAATAAATTGAATGCCTATTTTTTTTAAGGGGATTGATATTTCCTTGTGCAAAGAAAATGTGAGTTTTACACAGCCTAGTAAGATCTTCTTTTAAGTTTTATACAGTCAACTTTTTCTCATTGGTCACATATGCCCTTCAAGATATTTTTATCTATAAGGAATTTCAATTTTTATTTTGATCTAGCTTTGAGATGATTGAATTTGTTAACCTAACTTTATTGGTCGAACAAGACCTATATGTAAGTGAAGCTCAACAAAGTGCACTGAATACCCTTCTTTTCTACATTGGTGATCAGTCAAAGGAAATAGTCCTTTCTCTTTGAGGAATTTGTTAACCTAACTTTAAATGTACATACCAGTTTCCTCTTTGCTCTTAGCGAACCTTCTTCACTCAATTGTCTCTAAGTTTCAACTAAGATAAACCCATATTTTATGATGTTTCAAAGGTTTTTATCATTCTAGAATAACATAGGGAGAAATTGTGTATTTGGCTCATTTGAGTGGTACTTTCTTATCTCTTACATGAATTGAATCTCATATTTTAATTTATTATGCAGAATTTTAGTATGTATTTAATTTATAGATTGTGCAGTGTATTTCAGGTAAGTGAGTGGGTTTAATGTAAATACTTCGTCATTGAAATTTGGGTTTTTTGTTTAGTCTCATACTTGCAACTACATTCAGGAATCATTGATATTAATCTGCTAAATAAGGTTTCAATTTTGTGATGCATATCAACAATGCACTTGTTTGGTGGCAACAACTGCCGCCTCTTATACTATTTCAACTCTTAGAGTCTAGTAGCATAATTTTTTTTTGTCATCTATATGGTAAGCCTTTGTTTATTTTTCATTTTAAATTTGTACATATCTTTGTTTTAATCTATATTCGGTGAAGTAGACAAGTTGAAGGAAATGATATAACTATTTAAGCATTGGAAGGATAAACTAAAACTACCTTGCCTTTGGAACTTCTATCATAAGATGTATTTGATGAATACCATATTGAATTTTCAGATTGTGTAAACTGTGAAAGTACATTCAGCTAAGTCAATGCTCACTTATTTTGAAAGTTTATACTCACATATATGGGATGGTGCCTATAGCCATTGCATCTTTCTTTGAAGGAAACTGAATTTTGGTATCATTTGTATAGTTGAAGCATTAGTTACTTATATAAAAGCAGCATTGGTCAAACCAGTGGCAGGATTAGGAGATATCTATGCCTACGACCATTAATTGCCAAGTGTTGTGAACTTAATAACTCAGGTGTTATTTCTTCCTAATTAAACTTCTCTCGCTCTCTATGCATCTATCTTTGCATTATGTTGTTTCTTTCATCAGTGCCCTTAGCAATAAAAAAAGAGTTACTAGTAATATTTACTACTGAGATCGAGTCTATTGTATAGACACTTTCTTAAGAGTATATTAAAATTAAAGTTCTTTTATCTAGACAATTCTTTTAGGCTGAATTCCTTCATTTTAGTTCGGAGCATTTAGGAAATTATCATAGTTAGGAATTATGTCTTTGTTTTATTAGGAAGAATAATCATTTCTGGAAGTCTTGAAATTTGTATGAGAATCAGCTCTGACTTACAAATTTGAGTTCCATATTTTGCTGTGAATACTGGCAGTTGGAAGAGGACACACCGGTGACCTAGCAAGTGCTTTGTTGGAGCTTTATGATCTAGAGCAAAATGCTAATTTTCTAGATCACTACCTTAATGTTTCAATTGACCTTTCAAAGGATAGTTAATGCAGTGATTTTGCATTGATGTTTTTTGATGCTTTTATATTATTCTTACTGTTCTGACTTGATGCATATATGCCATGTCTCAATGGCATTTCTTTCACTATAAGTGTCCTTGGGTAGTTTTGCAATAGATAAATGAAGAAACAGTCCTTTTTGCAGTTAAATTGATGTATCTCTTAATAGGAAACATGCAGTTCAGAACTTCAAATACAATTCATTTTGTATGCACTGCAAATGTTATAGACATGATAACCAACCCTTTATTGGATAGAATGGAGGTAATTGCTATTGTTGGGTATATTACTGATGAGAAAATACATATTGCCAAAGATTATTTAAAGAAGGCTATACGTGAAGCTTATAGAATCAAACCAGAATAGGTCTCTCTTGCTCTCACTGTATGTTTTTCTTTATATTTTTAATATACAAATAAGAGTACTGAAAAATAATTAAGAAAGGTAAATTGTAGATATTTGTTGTCCGTGTCTTGACTATAGAGTTTAGAGCTTCATTTCCTAGATAATAAAGAAATTGTTTGCACAAGTGCATGTAACATAAATTCCAAGTGGATCTGCATTTTTTGTTGAGCCAGATACAGCTAATTCTAAACCAATCTTGTGTTTTTTTATTTATGAAGTTCTTTTTTAGTTCTTTACTTGAAACTAATTTCTGATTTGCTCTTTTATTTCTCAACTTTTAGGGAGGTAAAGATTCTAATCCACATAACATGGCACAAATCTTTTTTTTTTTTTTTTTGAGGCTCGAAACAAAAATGGAACATTAGTTGAGTCAAATACAACAAACAAATATGTAAGTATCACTATTTAAACTTCTAGCATAATTTTGTTGTTTATGATTTTCTAATGGCTTTTAGTTTAATAAACCTTAATAGGATGAATATTTTGTTTTGAATTTTATGAGATAACTGCTTTAATTTACTGATGCCATATTTTGTTTATGAATTTCCTATTGCTTTTGAAATAATAGATTGAAAATTTCGGAAATAATAAATTGTCATAACTATCATAATATATTTATTTTATTTGTATTATATAAATTTAAACTGAATTTTGTTATGTGGATTAAAAATTTCTTTTTGTTTAATTTCTTGAAGGTTATTTCAAACAAAAAGTTCAAGTAAGTATACATATAGATTCTTTTTTGTTATGATTTGCAATATTTTTTTTATCAATATGAAATACATATATATGTATCAGCGTTAGTGAAAATCAAGAAAATTTTGAATAATCTATGTAAATGGTATTCATATTTTTGCTAAAATTATAATTATGTATGACTAAATATCAAATATTATGCTATAAAATAAATTTGTTTGACATTTTTAATGTTATTAGTGTTGAGAATTAATAAGGTCTATTATATATAAAGCTTTTTATTGTATACAAAATTATAACAATTATAAATTTTGTTATAAAAAAAATGCATAAAGGGAGACTAACTTAAAACTAATGTTTAATAAGGGGCAATTGAACATATAATGATGGGAGATCTTAATACTAAAAGTTATCATTTAATGACTGGTGAATATAGATTTAATGAGGCAAAATATGATTTATAACTTACTAATAGCGAGAGGAATACCAGTATTGGTGATGGGGAATACTGTCACTAAAACACTTTTAATGATAGTAATATACCTTCACTATATACTTAATAATGATAGACTTGCTCCCGTCATTATTTACCTTTACTAGCGATGGCAGTAACCACGGGTCATGACTGGAGTTTTACCGTTATTGAATATCTTTAATGACGGTATTTTAACCTTTAATGATGGTTTTTCCCTTTACTAAAAGTCAACTTTTCTTGTAGTGTGTGTGTGTATATATATATATCATTTGATAAAAAACTATGAATGTTTTACTTCAAGCATGTATGGATATTTCTTTTTGTCATGACATGATGGTCATGGTGCATCAACAGATTTTTAAATTTATCATGTTTTGAAAGTCATGCATAGTAATCACCTTCCGTATAATTAGAGGAAACTCTAATTATATAACGGGTGTTACTATATTGGTGTTATACTACCTATACCGAGTTTGGAACAATCTTTCTTTATATGGTCAGTGGCTTCACATCTCATGCATGCTCTAGTCAACCACTAACACTCTCTTGGATGAAATCTACCAAAGTACTGACATACAGTAGGAGCTCACCTCCTAGATAATGATGCTGGTGAACTAGCAGATGAGGTTGCAAGTCTAAACTACTGACCCTGCCTACCAAAAGATGTTTGTCCAGCACCTCATGACTAAAAAGGCCTGGTTACTATCTGTCCTCTCCTACTAGATGTCTGAGTCACACTAGCCGTCGATTTCTTATAGGACTCCTCTGTTTTTGTTTTTTCCTTATATCTACACTAATAGCAAAGGACACCAATGTTGCAAAATTTGTATGTTAGTGGGAAGTCACTAAGTACCCAATCTCATCATCAAGGTCGTCCTCAAATCTACGATACTTATCTGCCTCATCTTCTATAATGTCCGCTGCATACCTACTCAACTTAATAAACTCTTTCTCATAGTCAGCTACTATCATACCCCTCTATCTTAAATTCAGAAATTCTCTCTTCTTCTTATCAACATAAACTCATGGCATATATTTCTTCTCAAATTCTGACACAAAAAAATCCCATGTTAGTGATCTTGGAGTTTGAGGCTTTGCTAATACTGATTTCAACCATTGATAGGCATGCTCCTGAAGAAGAGACACTGCATACCTAGCCTTGGACTCTTCAGGACATTAGAGATCCTAAAAAATATGTTCTATATGTTCTAACAAAAATTCTACCACTATTGGATCATCCTCTCTCCTACCCATAAAATCTATAGCCCCATATTTTCTCAATTTATCAATTTTAGGGTTTTAGCTAAGGTGGAGGAGGTAGAGCTGATGGTGGCATAATTTGTACAATTCGCTATAATAAACTAGTCATCTACTGCATAAAGGGTGTCTGTCTCGGGTCAGCCTATTCTTCAGTATGCTGTGGAATTACTGTACTTGGCTACGAGTCTCTAACTGATGCTGATTGTCTATGAGTAGCAGAAACAACTATACTATTAGAAGAAGGGTTCCTTATTAAAATAAAGCAGCTTAAAGAAAATACATATGCATGAAACATGCACTTATCTCTTATACCCAACTAGGCAAGAACCTTTTAAACCTAGGTTTTGATACCAAAAATCGTAACACTCCTTATCCCACTCTAGAATGATTGGGAAATTTTTTTTTATTGTTACTATTAATATTAATATTTTTACTTTAAACTAAGCATCCATCCAATTAAAAATTTTGCACAATCCAAAATTCATAATCCATATCTTGTAATTAAATATACATTTACAATAATATTATACTCAAAATATATGTGTAATATAGCCCATTATATTCTACATGTAAAAAATCTTTAATTAAATATTACAAGCTTTTAATAAAATATACAAAAAATGATTTGAGGCTTTAAGCTCCTATTGACTGGATTCTCTCCTTTTTTTGATAGCTATTTTAGATGTCTAAATCTTTTTGACTTGCATGAGGAATTTACGCACACTAAGCTACTAGATTAGTGGTGTTTCATAGGATAAAAATATTACATACATATATATATATATATATATATATATACATACCACATTTCTATTTTAAATACAACACAAATAAAATTCCATATTTAATCACAACTTTTGTGCAATGTGTATATAATTATTTCATACTTGATATAAATGCAAAAATCTTACTATAATTAAATTTACTCCTAACATTTTTCTTTTTCTTTATTTATTTTACTCAAGCCTTTGACACCTGTATTCGAACTAGGTGTATTCGAACTCATTAATCTGAATACGAGGTTGTCATTCTCAGCCTCTTAATAGTGTCATTTCCAGCTTTTTAATTAATGTCATTACCGGATTTCTAAATAATATCATTTCTGGCTTTTTATACCATTATCGACTTTTACAATATTTTGTAGTATATATTTCATTTTTTTCCCTGATTAGCATGCCAAACTATATACTATTCTAAATCTAGACTAGGCGCAATAAGGCTTTGTCATTATTTTTAACATCATCAATATTACATATTCATATATGTATAATATATCCATATTTACCAATAAGATTCAAATTTCTAACAATTATCTAACATACACTTTATGCTATATGAAAAAGACTAAAAATGCAAATTTTATACTTACGGTGGATTCCGGACCTGGGGTTGAGCCCCAATTTATGTCCATTTCTAGTTTGATTCAGATCTTATGATCTTCAATAACCTATGGCTTATTGTCTTAGCTTAAATTTGAAAAAACAATTACTAGAATTCAAATTTTGTACCAAAAGTTATAGTCAAATTACCGAGTGATATTCATTCAAAATTTGCTCTGTATTTTAATTGGTACTACTAGGTTCACGATTTTGTATATAATATTGGATCTAGTTGCAATCCCAATTACAACTTATGCTCTTCATAACATTTTTATTACTATATGTTAACTTTCATTTCCAATAGTTTCATATCAATCCAATTACTATAACATAAGTTATGATTAAATTCGTTAAGGCTGTTCCAGTGCATATATAACAGGGCACCTATTGGACTCATTACAAATTAATTAATTCCTTAACCATATGTAATCATACTTATGCCAAAAATTTCTATATCATAAACACATTCATAAACCTTAACATTTCACACCATTTTACACCAAAATTTTAAAGGTAACAATTTAACATACAACATTGCAAATTACATGCATCAACAAATATTTCACAATTTCATAGTTATTATGGAATGCAAGATTTTTATCAAATTAAGAAATACATATCTAATTAGCCCTCAAGCTTTTCTTTTCTTTTCTTTCCTTCATTTGTCAGGTGGCCTTTTTTTTCCCTTTGTCCACCTCTTGGTGGCTACTTCTTTGTCCACTTATTTGACCTTAACATAACAAACAATATTTTATTTAATAACACATTCAACCAATGTTTACGCATGAATTATGTTTAGTGTTCTTAATGCTTTTCTACCCCTTTCTATAACTTTATTCTTCCTTTCTTTGTCTTATTTATGTTTATTATAATCAATGGTCATTCACTCTATTCCTCACAAACAAATCAGCCTCACTTATTCCATGTTCTTTTTTTAAACATTCATCACCTTCAAGTTACATACCATTAATCACTTCTAAACATCCTCCTCTCTAATTCCCATTCATTAGGAACCCCCAAACACATCTTTATAAGTCTTATTTCTTTAATTTTTAAGCCACAAAATCATCATTCACAACCATCTAAGGCTCAATTCCTTCTTTCTCATACAAATAAATACTTCACAATACAAGTTCACATAACATCCAACGAAATCTAATCTATTAATTCCAAGCACAACCATAATCCATATGGGTCTCAAATAATAGGAAAAATGTTGGATTTGAGAAGAAGAAACTCACCTTGATGATTCTCCAAGAGTGGCCAAAATCCTCTCCAACTTCTCTTCCTTTTTCCTCTTCTTTCCTTCCTTCTTTCTTGCTCACTTATGGTGAAATCTTCTTAATTTCTTAGTCTCTCTCTTTCTAAACTCTTTTTTTCTCTCTTTTAGAAGCTTGATGAACTCAAAAATGGAAGGTTATGGCTATGGTGGGGGACAGCCAAAGAGGAGAAGAAGATGATGATGGTTTTGGGTGATAAGTGAAGAAAGCTGCCAAAATTGATTTTTATAGGAAGATCAAATTGTGAATTCCACTAATTAGTTTAATCTCTATTCCTATTGGTCCATTAACTTAATTAATTTTGATTAAATTTTAAGTATGAGGAATTCCACTTCCACCACACATTTCTCTACTTACAAATTTTTTTTCCAAAGAAATTCGATAATACCAGTTTTGTCCTTAGGGAAATTTCATTCTTTTCCAGTTTTTGCACCAATCTTTTTAATTTCCATATACTAATATCTCTATTCATTTTCCTTTATAATATGTCATTTTTTAATAGGTCCAAATTTAGACTTCGATCAAATCAGCGTACATGCTTACAGCCATGCGCAATCGAGACCTAAATTATTGGACATTACACTGAATAATGGGTGAGACAAAGTATCTAAGGTCTTGAACATCCAACAAGCGGATAAACTATACTTCTAGCCTAGTCCCACCTTAGAAGGATTACTACATGTTACACTTACAAGAGTTGATGATGTTATGGAGATTGTTCAGCTAGATTGACATTTTTTTTTATAATTTTTTAAAAATAATTATTCTATAAATATCAAACACATTAAAACAATACAATAGCAACAAAATCATTATGTTTTCCTTCAAATTTAATTCTATTATTTTTTAAAATACAAATTTTTTTCTTTTTCTGACATATACGAACCTTGGAAGGATTTGACAAAAAAAACTTATATTTACTATATATATATATATATATATTGGTTTTTTAAACTATTGTAATTTGTTTGGGCTTAGCCTATTGTCACCTCCACTCCATCCATTTTGGCTTAGCCTATTGTAATTTGTTTGGGCTTAGCCTATTGTCACCTCCACTCCATCCATTTTGGTTTATCCTATTGTAATTTGTTTGATCTGCACAAGTACTTCTTTAATGTGGCAAAGAGTCTTAAAATACCACTCCACTCCATCCATTTGGACTTAGCCCATTATAACAGCACCAGAGATTAGGGGTGTTCATAAACCGTATAACCTATTCAAACCAAATCAATTTGAATCAATTCACAATCAATTCGCGGTTTAAAAAAATATTGTGGATTGGATTGGTTTGTATTTTTTTTCAAACTGCATTTGTAGATTGGATTGAATTTTTTATATTTAAATTCGCAAACCGATTCACAATCCATACAATCTATAAATATATATATATTTAATTATATTTATTTATACTGATTTTTATATTCATAATGCAAATTTGAAATTATAATTTTCTCTAAATTCTAAACATTTATTATTATCTTATTGGAAAAAGTAAAAGTGAATTTATGTTCATTTATATAAAAATATATTGTATAATTAGAAAATTAATAAATTATTTATAAATTCATAATTCTTATATTGTATGAATATAATCATTATAAAAATGTAATTAATATTATTAAAATATTATTTTGAATTTATAATATAATCACTGTAACAACTTAAAAAAATTGTTAAATATAGATTATTATTTTGAAATTTATAAATAGTAAATATTTATAGTTTTATATATTAAAATTATAATATATTTAATATTATTAGAAAAACATTGAATATATAAGACTTATATTCCCTCCTTTAAAACATAATATCCAATTGCAGTCCCATTTTCTTTTAATAGTCGCCCACACCCACACTTCCATTTTATTTTCATGCCACAACTACACTAAATGATATTTTTACATTTTTTTTATGTTTAATTCAAACTTTAAAAAATATGAATTTTCTGTATTTATTTTTATTATAGGTTCTATTATTGCAGTTTTATTTATATTGAATTTTTGGTACTATTAAATTTTAATGGAGTAATTTGATTATAATTTTTAGTTGTATTTTTTTTAGAAAATTTCTATTGTAATTTTTATAATATGACTTGATATTAGATACTTTATGTAGTGAACTAAAGGTTTGTGAGATATTATAGATATTTGTTTCTGAACCATTAATATTATTATTAAAAAATGTAAAAAGTATATAGAATTAAACTGCAAACAGATCCAATACAACCCGCAATTATGGATTGAATTGGTTTTTGTATATCTGTTGATTGAGTTAGATGAAAAAAATTTTCAATCCGCAAATTGTGGATTGGATTGAATATTATATTACGAATACCCCTACTATGGATGATATAAACAGCACGAATTCTGTCAACAAAAGAACCTATATTTATCATAAAGTTAACAGCAAATGAATCTACATTTATCTTAACTACAACCTTCATGTGTTGGTTCACAACTTACAATCATCTTAAATCGAAAAGTTCAGCATCTTTCATTTCAGAGATGAAATTTATATACAGTGAAGCCGGTGCAAGTGGTAAGAGAATAACCACCTTTCTCGCCAAATACAACAGGTACATGAAAAGGAAAAATGATAGCGTCTATCTAACTACTACAAGAAACTAAAAATGGAGAGTTTAAGCAAGAAACTAAAAATGGTGAGTTTAAGCAATAAATAGAACAGTGCGTTTGGAAAGCAGCCTTCTTCATCTTCAAATACCAAAGCTGCATTCTGTTCTTGTTATGCTCAACACATTAAATGTTATCAGTAGTGTATATACCCTAGTGCATTTGCTGCTTTTTATATATTAAATAATATACTATAATGAACACGTGTATATTTTACATTTATAATAAAATATTCAAGTTCTTGATTAAATTATATATGCAGTAGTTACATATACTATGAAATATACGGTCATTTGATTATTCACAGATAATTTATTATCAAGTTATTGATAATAATAAGATAAATATCTCTAGTAAAAGATAATTTTAAAATTGTTCATAACCGGTATAGGACAATGAATTGAGTATTCATTAGACTTCTAGGTTAACACATAGTTTATTTTAAGGAGAAATCTCATTCTCCATGATATAATGATATTTAGATAAGCCATTGGGTTCTTAAAGAGTTAAGCATATCGAACGGTTATGCCTGATAATAACTGCATAGATAGTACTAGACTTCAACACTTATTATTTTGGTCATAATATATAAGTCTTTTATGATTCGAAATCCTTTGACTTGAGGTGTCAAGATTGTCTTTTTCATGGATAGCTGTGGAGGTGTTCTTGCCTTGTATTAGGATAATCACATTTGGTATTCAGACTCGTAGTCACGACAATTAGTTATGTAATGAGACATGAGATTACCAATAGTATAACTCGTTATCCTGTATTACTAGAGCAAGATCCTAATGAAGTTGATATTTTGGTTCTGATAAAATAAATTTATGGCCATAAAAAACATGACTTATTCAATGTAAAATTGAATTATTAATTAGATTAATAATAATAAGTTTTATTTTAATTCGAACGCAAATTATCACTCATTAGTATATTGACTAATAAGATTTGACAAACTGTGACCCTAATAAATTTCGGAATCATAACGAAAAGACTTAATATTATGATTTAGAGGTCAAATTAATATTTGAGATTTTATCGGTAATTAAAAGGAGTATTCCAAAAGGATATTTAATGTATCCGAGTATACGAGAAATTCAGAAATGATATTTAATATGATATTAAATAGTTAATATTATATTTTCATTCTGATAAAATTATTCACCTTATAAGTCACATTTAAAATTAAATTATTTACCTAGTTTTTATTTATAGATGTGTGGAGTAATTTAATTGAGAATTAAATTAGAAATGATCACTTATACTTTTTGAGTTAAAATTAATATTGATTAATTTTAACTATTTCTCCTATTTATAATTTTAATTAAAGTATTAATTAAAATTATTAAAATTTAATTTAATTGTTAATTAAATTAACCATAGGGGCATAATAAAGCAATTATTATGCTTAATAGAAGAGAATATTGATTATATAATTAATGGTGGTAGTTAAAAATTAAGCTATAGAATTTTTCCACTATCATTGCATTATAAATAATTTTTTTTTTTAAAAAAGAAAAGGTCAAAAAACACTGCCCAACACCCAAATTAATCCTTCAGAGAGGGGGGGTGGGTTTCTCTCAATTTTTCCTTCTATTTTAAAGGAGAAATTTAGTAATTATAAATATGAGGCTAGCAAAAGATATTCATCAAAAGCAATTCAAATTTTTTGTCTTTTTGTATGGCTTATGCACTTTGTAAACTCGGTTCTAAAAAATTTATCTAAAAATTTTATCTTTCCATTTTATTTTTAAAATCATTGGATGATATTAGTAAATGAATATTATCCATAAATATTACAAAATATGTTTTGTTAAAGTTATAGATAAATGCTTAACGTTAACATGAAAAATGTATTTTTATGTTATGCAATATTTGATTGCATGTTTCGGTAAAATTAAAAAATTTTAAAATCTATAATTTTGACTGAAACCTAGAGCTCTCTCCCTTCAATCCAAAATGTATTTTCTGCTTCAAACATTAACATCATTCAAGCTTATACTTCACCACAAATTCCACCATTTGACTCAATAACAATGTTTTTGCTTTGTCATGATGTTTGATGGCTACCCAGTACTCAAATCTTTATCTGTGTTCTTCATTTATAAATATTATTTAAGCAATAAATCTCCACTTTGAACGCATATGGGGCACTTCTGGCGAGATAAAAGAAAAACAGTACTTCCAGCGAGGTTGAATTCGTTTCCAACTGGTTTCTACTTTCCTTCAAACACGTCGCATGGCTTGCATGTGGTTTTTAAGAAACTCACATGTTTTGTACATGCTATTTAATCAGGTATCCAATGTTTTCAACAAGTCATATTTTACCTACTACAGCAGGTAATTTTGCAGTTGTATTAATACAATAGTTGCATCAAAAAATTTGTCTCTTTTTATATCTTGCACTTTTGTTAAGGAAATATGGACAACCATCTCTAATTATTTCCAGCAAAGAATTCATCTCAATGGCAGTTTAATAGAGCTTCTACATGTTGCCTCTCGAATTAGCTTTAGCTCCCAACATCATTATTATTACATAACTATTATTATTCTAAGTTTTAATAATATTTTTACTAAATAAGTTTATCAACTTATTAAAATTTATATACTAACACTATATCACTTTTATTCATAATTTTACAATATTATTATGCACATTAATTAAACAATTACCACAACTATTTATACATAACATATTATTATTATGCACATTAATTAAATAATTACCAGAACCATTAAAATTTATCTACTAATACTATGGTACTTTTATTCATAATTTTACAATATTATTTATGCACATAAATTACTTAAAATATTATATATATTTTTTTCGACATTTATCTACATCAAAATTTATTTTTTCTAAAATTATAATTTACATAAATTTATCTATATATTACCTTAGGGATATGTAAAATTTCTTTTATACAATCTTCAGCTGCACGATCCAACGATCTAAAGCACCAAATTATTTACCATGCATGCAAAAGGCAAAAAATTAAATATATCATTAGAATAAGAATAATACATTTAACTAAAAATATATTACTGATTATTTTTTTAATAATTTCTTAATATTTTTTAAAATTTTATACTTCTACGGAAAATTAATTGCCGACCTATTTTTTTCATTGCTTCATTTTAAAAATAAATAATAAAAAAAACCTTAATTTAAATTCATGAACAAAATAAAAAAAAAAAATAACAAATCTTAGTTTTGCATATTGCCTTGCAAGAAAATTGAAATATTAGTGGAGGAAAGAAAAAAAGAAACGGAGGAAAGAAGGAAGGAAGCAGAAATGGAGGGAAAGAGGAAGGAACCAGAGAAATCGAAAATAAAGAAAAAAGAATCGAAGATCATATATTTATTTTGCATAATTACGGGTTGACTGAACAAAAAAAAAAAAAGCGTACAGAAAAGTCTGAAGGATTCCTGGGGGATTCCTGAAGACGTTGGTGCACTAGCCATATGAACTGGCGCACCATTGTGTGCGCTAGTTCAACTGGCGCACAGTCGTTCAACTGGCGCACCATGATATTGCGCTTTGCCACATGGCCTGTGCACCATTCCAAATAGCGCACCACAAACTTACTCACCATTTGAACTGGCGCACCCTATCATAAATTTGTAAATATTTTTAATTTTACCATAAATCTGTAAATAAAATTTTTAAATACCTCACTTTAAGAAATATCGCTTTTGACATATGCTATAGTGTATGCTATATGGCTTATATGGAGAACTCGCAATTTAATTATCTTTGAAGATGCTTCGGTTGATATTGTTCATAAATTAAGAACACTCTGGAAATTAATTAAGGAATCTGATTACTCAAAGTGAGAACAATGTTCAATTCT
>CATIWF010218818.1:0-11888 GCA_949630135.1 Balakata baccata
TGGAATGTACATGGATATGTTCGTTTATGCATGATCTTGAAGTGTTGAGAATATTGCTAGGAGTGGCTACAATTAGCTAGCCTTAGATATTTGTATGTATTGTGCATATTTTAGGTTGAATGAATTAGGGTATAGGTAACTTTTCCAGATTCATGGTCGTGACTCTATTAGCCAAGTGAGGCAGATTGCTTTACAACTAGGTTCATAGTCAAACTAGTTGTGACCTTGGTCGTGACTGCTTGCACATAATATGTTGAATGAGTGTTTTGATGAGGAAAAGTTGTAGTTTTGGATTGTCTTATGTATGTTATGTTTTGGATGAGATTTTAAGCTCGGAATGAAGATAGAATAAATATGGTACCACTAGTATAGAATAATGTTATATGTAGCAGTTGTTTTATATTATATGTAGCAGTTTTTCAGCATCTCATATGAGGGGATTATATATGAGTTAGGGTTATATGCAGCGCCTTCATAACCACTGTATATAGTTAGATCATATACAACAGTTCTTGGTCATATGCAGTGGTTTTTTACTAAGAACCGTTGCCTATAGTTTTTTTTATTTATAAAACCATATATATATATATTTCAATTTATATTATATTTTCGCTTAGATGAAATATAAATTTTTATTTTAAAACGAATCATAAAGTAAATATATTATAAATATTAACACTTTGTCAATTAATATATTACAAAGTTGTACATTATTCAGTAAATCATGTATAATATTTATCAAGTCCTAGAATAATTCGATATTAAATTAATGACATTACAAATGGACAAATAAAAATATAGGACGTATCTAACCAATGGCCACACATAGAGGTAGTAGAGGACCTATGCACCAACCAGTTACAACTTCTATTATTGCTACCACAATAACATTAGTAATAGGATATCCTGCAAATAAAATTTTGATGATTGTAATTGACAACCCATTATTACTGGTACTAATCACATAGAAAAAATTATTAATTTCCTAATAAATTTATGATCACTAGAAATAAGTTTTCGAGCCTTAATCAGGAGTTACTATAAAAACAATTAAATACAACAATTCCATGGTGAAAGCAATACTAAGTATACATACATGTAATAAACTAAATTTTACAATAATAAAGGCAAATTTTATTTTATTTTTTAATAACAAGGCAACCAACTAATTGTATTTCCTTTTCCATTATTTTTATATGCATTTGGGTTATGGTAGCATGGTTCATTTAGCCCTTCTAGAGTCTCGAAAACTTTGTATCAATTTGGATAAATTAGTGATGAAAATATCAATCAAGTTTAAGGAAATATTTCATAATAATAGTGGTAGGTTCCAAAGCAAAAATATTTTAAAATTGGTGACGTGATCAATAGAAATCCTTCGTTATTCTGCAAAACAGAAAGGGATATAATTATAAAAATAACATCCATTTCAGCTGAAATTAACAATAAGCTAGTATGGAACAATTAGAAAGGAAGCAAGTCCAAATATGAATAGATACTTAATTAGCACATAAATTAAGATTGGAAAGAGCGAAGAGGCCAAATGGGACTTCAAAAGGGAAGCGAAATTTTGTAATACCAAAATCCTGTCAACATTAACCTCTGCAAGATAATCTTAAATTGAAGTTGTTTTTTCATTTATTCAACCAATGGAAACATAAAATGTAAATATGAGAAGGAAAATTAGGTTCTTAAAAGGAAATATAAAATGGAAATTAGGATACAAAAATGGAAACATACCTTAAAGATTGCGGCTAATAGCTGGTGCAGCAAGATTGGCAACGACCGACTGGCAACCTACAACTGACGAATGATGACTTGAGATTAGGGTATCGTGGCTGGTGAATGCGATAGGCAACCAATGAGGAACTGTGAATCTCGATAACACTAGAGTCATCCAAAATAGTGTGGAGGGAGAAGAAGATCGATAGCTGTGAGGCTGCGAGATTAGAGGGAGACGGAGATTAAGAGGGTGGTTGCTAGGTTGGAGGGAGAAGAAGAAGAGGGATAGGTTTGCTAGGTTTAATTTTTGAAATACCACAAGTACCGGCGGGTGAATTTAGATTTTTGAATGGAATGGAAAATAAAATTTGAGCAATAAGGAGTAAGAGAACACAATCGATTTATAAAGATTCAGCCCTTTTAGCCTATTCCTCTCCCCAACCTCAGTTGAGAGCTTTAATTCATTATCAATTTACTTCAAGGTATAGATTAAACCCTTACAAGCTTAAACAAGCTACCTAAGTATTTCTACCCAAGGCTCACACTCAAACCCTCACATGAATTTCAATCTCCAATCTAATACATTCAATATCACAATTGAGCTATTGATTACAAAAAAAAAATCACTCAACAACCCAAATAACTTAATAATACTTTAGCTCTTGAAGAAATACAAAGTTAAAGTAAGTGAGATAAAGAGAGGTAGCTGAAAAAATTAATGCACAATAATGATTCGAAGTAATTTGCCCTTAATCAATTGTTCTCTAATCCCATACAGTCATAAATGTGAAGTATTCATACTCCCTTAAAGTATTATAGCTGTTGGGGTGCATTTATTGTGTTTATAACTGTTAAACTACCTCATTAATGATGTATGTGCCCAGATCAATGGTCATGACACATCTGTTCATAATCATGAGGCATTTTTGACACTTGAAAATTGAGTTTCCCACTCTATTGTCATGGTCAAGAAACTTTTTTTCACAGTCATAAAGGACCTATTCACAGCCTTGAATCTTGGTTTAGTCATGAAGGCTGGTCGTGAAGGCTTCTAAATCAATTTGCTCATCTTGGACAAAATTTTCATGGTTATGACAAAATCTTTTACAATCATGAACTTTTTCATGGTCATTAATCCTGATGGTGAAGCCTAATCTTTAATGTCAAGACAAAAGCCTTCATAGTCATGACAGAATCCTTTATGGTCATGAAGCTTGGTAGTGAACCCTTTCTTTTCAAGCCTTTTATGATCCAATATTGATTTCTAAAGCTCTTTAAGTGTTTGACTTGATTATAATTTACCTATTTAAGATTTAAACACTTGAAATAATTAAATCTCATTAAATAATTATTTGTGATAATCAAAATGGCAGAAATAACCCTTAAGGTTCAACAATCTCCCTCTTTTTAATGATGACAAATAATTGAGCAATATGGCTAAGGAGAGAAAAATTCTCCCCCTCAACAAATGCATATAAATAATAACTTCAAACAAGTCATAATATTCAAGCACATATAATCAAGTCGTAAGACATTCAAGCCAAATAGAATAAATGCCAACATCATTATATCTAAATTTTCATATCATATAAATATTAGCAAAATAGGTCTTGAAAAAAATATAGGTCATAGTACAAAAGATTAGCATGTTAACATATTAGCATGATTAGCCGCATATCCAAATTCTCCTTTTTGTCTCTAACAAAAAGGACCAAAGCCAAGAGGAAGAAATGAGCACATGCAAATAAAATATAAATATGTCCCATAATTAGTTAAGTACAATTATCAAGTGTTTGTATCCAAAAGCAATAAAAAAGATAACTATCAAGAGGAACTAGGAAGGAGGAGAATGGTGATAACGAAGAGTTGCAATCTCCGACTCAAGAGAGGCAATATGAGTCTTAATAAGTTCCTCAAAGGCGCTAGAGCGATCAAAGAACTGTTGTATAAACATGTCAAAGCGCTGATCAAAATGTAGAATAAGTTGCTGAACCATGTTAGGTAGAGGTCTCTAAAGTAGCAGTTGTGTCATCATGAGTCGCTTCATCAACAATCTCATCCCTATCTCAAGGCTTATCACCCTTATGTATCTTATGTCTAACTCTCTTCTTTCTCGGACTAAGCAAACTAGCCTTGAACTTATTAGAATCACCCTTATTCCAAATAATATGATCCAAATGATCCTTAAGCCTAAAGTGTGTCTCCCCTCTAAATGTAACATTCTCGACCGACCATACATGCATTCTGTTTAAACATGTTTATTTTATAAATGTCATTCATATGAAACATATGCATATATATAGATTTTGGCTTAAATGTGTTCATGAGATAAATTGGCTACGTGTCAATTTATTTCAATGGTACTAAGTCACACGTGTTTAGTTATAAATTAAATGAGGATAACAAAGTATTAGAAATAAAATAGAACAAAATGATTAAATTAAAGTAAATGAAATTTATCACAGCTAAATTAATTAAAGTAGACTATATGATTAGATAGTAATTTTTGACATTGACTAGGTGTAGTTAAATTTGTATAAGAAATAATAATAAGCAATAAATGAATAAATAAATAAAAATGAATAAATAAATAAAAAATATATATTGGTAGTGGAAAAAGGCTATAAAGCCTTAAAGCTGCCATCTTTTTCTTTTCAATTAGAAAATTTGCTCCTCTTTGCTTCATTCTTTCTCTCAAATTTTTCCAGCAATAAGATAATGAAAAAGATCATCTGAAGGTTAGTTTGTCACCATAATTGCTATTTTTAATTTATGATTAATAAAATATGACTTAGGAGGTGCAATCTACTTGATTGCCATGGGTGAGCTGCTTGAATTCTGTTTTCATGGAAGCAACTTAGGGTCCCATTTTCTTTATGTTAAAAGTTAAATCTAAAGAGACTCTAAACATAAAAGTTATATTTTATATCTTATGTTTATGATTATATGAATATTTTTCAAAATATTGGCATCGGATTGGAACTAGTTCGGTTGTGGAACCTAGCTAAATCACTTGTTGTGTTGATTACTTTTCCATATGATAGAGTTTATAATTGAGGAAACTAAAAACACAAAAGTTGTAGTCCTTTGTGTTAGCTATCTTTATATTAAATTTGATAACCAGATTATAGGTAAATATTGAGTTATAGTTAAGGGAATTATGTCTATTTCATAGTTTGAGCTGCCTACTTAGTGCCTTATGCAGGTCCAGCTAATTTTTTTCCAATTTTGTGTTCTTTGTAAACATAATTTGTAAATTGTCAAAACATAAAAGTTATAGATATATGTCTTATTAAATTTTGGTACAAATATCACCTTAATATATTATGTATTTCGTGAAATATGGCCTTCAAAATTTTGATTGGTCCGGAGGCCAAACCTGTTCTTGACCAGTCATAAGTACCCTACCATCTGAGGACTCTAGAGGCTGAATGGATGAAAGTTACCAACATGAAAAATGTTATATTTTGATATATCTAAATGTCTAAAACTTTTAACAGAAATATAACTTGCACGTTGGGAAATATAAAGGACTAAACTTAATGTCCTAAAACTGCCTTATGGCAGAAATGGGGTAAAAAACAAAATATGAATGGAAATACCATAAAAAATTACACAATGGTCCAATTGCTCTGAAATTTTGATATGTTATAGATTTATAAGTTAGATTTTATTAGAAATAAGAATTACACAAATTAGAGAAGTATATGAAAAGTTATAAGCTAGTCAATATCCAAAGGTAACACTCTCATAATGTCAAACCCTAGTTGGTAGTCCAAGTTATGCATATTTGAATTTGTTTTAGTTTTACTAAGTTTATTTAGCTATCAATTGACCTAGTACATGTTCAATTAGGATCACAGCAAATTGGAGACCCTCAAGAAAGTGACAGATAATAAATTAAAAGTTAGAAACCAAACAAAAGGTGAGTCTAATTATCAAACAATTTCTCTGGTACTTGTGAATATTGCGTGCTACGTGTAATGTGACTTGATTTACTTTATTTGAATTGTAAATATTGCGTGCTACGTGTAATGTGACTTGATTTACTTTATTTGAATTACATAATTGCCATGATATGGCCAACGAGACTATGTTGAATGTAAAGTATATGTTTGTATTACAAATATAGGTTTTCTTTGTACAAGACAAATATTGACTGAATTGTATAATGGTTGATGTAAAAACAATGATTGTTGCAAATGCATATGTATATGGACTTAAAATGTGTTTGACTAGTCAAATGCTATTGTAAAGAAAAAGAAAAGGCCTACAGCCCAAACAAATGTCCAAAAGCAAAAGAAAATGTCTATGGCCTAACAAATTTACAAATGTTACAAATGATTAAATTAGCTAGCAAATGCAAATATTCACATGGAAACTCAGGGGCAGTTTCTGTTTAGCCTAGTCACAACAATAAGAAAATGACAAAGCATAAGCAAATGAAATATTTACATGATTTAATATGATTTATATTCATATGATATTGATAAATAGAATGATATGTAAAATTCATATGTATGGAAATTATTACTCGTGATTGTGAATTGCTAAGTACTTTAGAAAACTTTTGATAGTTATTCTCATTGAGTCGGAACTCACCAAATTACATCATTTTTCAAACAAAGAAGAGTAGTTAGCTTATTTTGGAGGTGCTTACCATATAGGAGATATGGATCATAGGTTACCGACTGAGCCTCACCAATCTCTCTCATTGCATTTCACATATGTATAGGGACATATATTTTATCTTTTAGACTGTATGTCTGCATATGTATAATGTGATGCGTATATATACATATTTGGCTTTGGACTTACTGCGCGAAATACTTGAACATAATGTATCAATTATAAACATATGTAAAACATATATTATGTCTATAGTCAAGCTGTGATGCTATGTTAAAGTGTTAAATATTGTAAAGTGATATTGCGATATGATTCAAAAAAAATATCTCTCACTATAAATAAGATCATGTCTTATTACTATACAATACATAATGAAATGATACAAGTATATGCTATATATAAAAGTATAAGGTGTTACACTAAAAGTGATCTTAACTACTGCTCCTATTCTTATCAAAGAATCAAACCAAAGAAGAAGCTAGAATAGGCTTAAAACCAAGATTAAGTACACCTAAGGATACAGCTAGATGGGTCACATAGCTCCCTATAAGAATATCTCCAGCATTCTTAAAGGCAATTTGATAAAGTTGGATGGTAAACATCTACCAATATCAATAGGCTTATTTTTCATAGCATAATGAAAAAAAGATCAACTTTAATTTCCTAACAGAGCCATTGCAATCACCTCGAGCAAAAATATTGCAGGTAAGAAATCTATGCACATATTTAAGAGCAGGAGAATCAAAATATGTGCTCTTATCAAGCTTAACATCTCATGCTTTTCCTGTGGCAATAGTACTTCAAGTGTAAAAAGGAGTAAAGTCCTTATTAGCAAATTCATTTAAAAGCCCTTTAGTAGGTAGTCTAAAAATAGCAGCAAACTCAGAGGCAGATAAAGAATGACTTTTTCAATTAAGCCTAAATGTCAAAGTTCCTACTAAGTTTAAATTAATAGTGCTGAGAAACTCCAAAGTTAAGTCTCTAAAGCTAGGTCTGTAAATATCCACAAACTCATTCATGCCCAACATAGTCAGAAGATTCCTAACTTCTTGTTCTATTCTAACATTTCTCGCAGTCTCCCAATCAAAATACCTAGAGCTCAAACTTTGACGAAATCTTAAAATTTTGTACTTGGAATGAGCAAAGGATGGGAGAATCTGAAACATAGGGTCTCTATGTGTTCTGCCATTAGCAAATTTTAGTCTCCCATTGCCTTTGTAAGTTTCACCTTAAGAAGCACTATAGATCCAAATGTACCAAAAAATCAAGGAAAAACATAAAATAAATAAATAAATAAATAGAACCTGTTAGAATAGGGAGACAAAACCAAAAAGAAGGAAAAACAATGTGAACCTGAAATACCCATGAGAAATATGAAAAACCCATAAGAAGAAAAATGCAATTTTTGAAGCAAAAAGAAGAGAAAATGTGTTTATGTGGAGATTTAAGGAAGAAAACAAGCTTAGATGATGAAAAAGATGAAGAATGAAGTGAGAAAATGAAAAAGAAATAGTGAACACTAAAAGAACAAAAAGAATACGCGATTTTAAGGGGAAAAGTAGAGGAGATTAGGTTTAGATGAGAAAATAAGTGGAAAAAGGAAGAAATTTGAGGGAAAATGGAAGAAAAATGAAGAGATTTGGTGGAGAAATGAGAGAGAAAATGGTGAAATAAAACTCAATAATGGAGGAGAGAGAGAGTGAGGTTGTGTGAGGAAGAAGAAGAAGTGGGGAGGAGGGAGAAAATTTTTTTTAAAGGGAGTTGTCTTCGTGTGTCATGGTCGTGACATACAATGTCACGCCCATGACATGGTTGTTCATGGCCAGCTGGCTATGAAAGGTGCTAGACACAGCCTTTTATATCATGTTTTCATGACCATGACACCGATCGTGACTGAAGGGTGCACGTTTCCATATTTTAGACATAAGATTGCATGGAAAAAAGGGATTTTTTAGGCACAAAGAACACCAATCAAAAGAGTATGATTTTGGACATAAGATTGCATTCAAAAATAATTATGTGGGATAAAAAAATAAATGTATGATTATCATCATTAGATATCAAATAGCACTCAAGGTTCACAGTAATGCTAAAAATTAAGGAACATCACAGAGAACTACCATCCAACATGTCGATTTCTCTTTTAATGAAGTTCAAGCTTTCCCATAAAGTGGTTTTGTAAACAACTAGTTGATTGCTGGTATCAAGAAATTCAAGCATAACATCACCTTTATTCACATGATCACGTAAGAAATTATGTCCAATATCTATATGTTTTCTTCTTGAATATTGAATTGGGTTCCTAAAGAGATTAATAGCACTCGTATTATTACATTTAATAGGAATGTTATTAAAATCCAATCCAAAATCCTTAAATTATTGTTTTTATCCATAATACTTTAGTACAACAACAATCGGTGGCAACATATTGGACTTCGATGGTGGATAATGCCATATAATTTTGTTTCTTGCTAAACCAAGAAACAAGAGAGTTTCCTGAAAATTGATAAGTACCTGAAGTACTTTTTATATCAAGAATGCTCCGGATATAATCCGCATTTGAATAAGCCACAAGATTAAATGAAATGCACTTAGGATATCATAAGCCTAAATGATGTGTACCAATCAAATATTTCATTATCTTTTCAACATCATGCAAATGAGACTCTTTAGTACAAGATTGAAAACGTGCACATAAGCATATGACATACATAATATCGAGTTTGCTTGTAGTAAGATAAAGAAAACTATCGATCATACCTCAATATTTCTTTTTATCAACTTGCTTGCCATTATCATCTTTGTCAAGTTTGATGGTGGCACTCATAGGAATCTTGCTGGCCTTAGATCCATCCCTCTCAAATCTTTTGAGAAAACTATTCGTGTACTTAGCTTGATTGATGAAGATCCCCTCCGAACATTATTTGATTTGGAGTCCAAAGAGGATCTTAAGCTCCCCCATCATGCTCATCTCACACTCATTTTGCATACACTTAGAGAATTTTTCACACGAGCACTCACTAATAGCACTAAATATAATATTATCCACATATATTTGTACAATGAGAATGTCTTACTTATGTCTTTTAATAAAAAGAGTTTATCAACTTTGCCTTTTAAAAATCCATATTGCAAAATAAAATTACTTAACTTGCCATACCAAGCTCTTGGGGCTTGCTTCAAGCTATATAAAGCCTTAATAGGTGTAAAAACATGATTTGGAAGATCATATTACTCAAAACGCGGAGATTGTTCAACATAAACTTCCTCCTCAATATAACCATTAAGAAAAGCACTTTTAACATTCATTTGATATAACTTAAAATTCATGTATGATGCAAATGGAAGAAACATTCTAATAGCTTCTAACATTGCAACAGGAGAAAATGTCTCATCATAGTCTATTCCTTCTCAGTTATAACTTTTAGCCACTAACTTTGCCTTATTCCAAGTAAAGACACTAATTTCACTAAGTTTATTTCTAAATACCCACTTAGTGCTAATAATAGGATAATTTGTTGGTCTAGGGACTAAAGTCCATAACTTGTTTCTCTCAATTTGGTTGAGTTCTTCTTGCATGAAAAGCACCCAATTTTCATCACACAAAGCATTATCGACATATTTAGGTTCAATTTGAGAGATAAAGGCTAAACTATTAAGATGTTTAAGAGAGTGTCTAGTAGTTACCCCTTTTGATGGCTCTCAAATGAAGAGGTCTTTAGGATGGTCTTTCTTGAATTGCAACTCCTTAGGTAGACCTTTATGATGTTGAATTTGAGATACCATTAGTGCAACTTCAACTTCATCCTTGGGATGATTAACTACCATTATCTCTTGACAATCATTTGGAGGTTGGCTTTAATCATTAGTTTCTTATTGTTGAATTGGCTCTTCAAATAAACCTATATCATCAAATACAACATGCATAAATTCTTCATTAACTAAGGTTCTTTTATTTAAGACTCTATAAGACTTGCTAGAATTTGCATAGACAACGAAGATACCCTCATCGGTTCTAGCATCAAAATTTTCAAGATTATCCTTGATATTTAATATAAAGAACTTGCATCCAAATACTCTTAGATATGAAATCTTAGGCTTTCTACCATTCTATAGCTCATAAGGAGTTTTGTTTAATAACAGTCTTATGAAAACTCTATTTGAAATGTAGCATGCAATATTAACAGCTTCGTCCCAAAAGTACTTAGGAAGGTTATACCCATTGAACATAGTTCTAGCCATCTCAACCAATGTCCAATTCTTCCTTTCAATAACCCCATTTTGTTGAGGTGTTCTTTAGGAAGAAAAGTTATGATTAATGCCCATTTCAAAACAAAACAACTTAAAAAGAATCATTTTCAAATTTTTTTCCAAGATCACTCTTGATAGAAGAGATCTTAAAACCTTTTTCATTTCAAATACATTTTGCAGGAATTTCAAAAGCATTAAAACTATCATATATGCATAGTGCATTCCACCAAGACTAGCAACTCTACAAGGCCCAAACAAATCCATATGCAATAATTGAAGGGTTAAGTAGTACTTACCTTGTTCTTTGGTTTGAAAGAGCTTCTTAATTGTTTTCCCATTTGACATGCTCCATAAACCTTGTCCTTTTGAAATTTGACCTTGGGTAAGCTAATGAATGGTTCATCCTTGCTTAGTTCTCTAATAAGCTCCATGCTAGCATGTCCAAATCTTTTATGCCAAACCCAAGTGTCATCCTTTATGGCTACAAAACACTTAACACCTTAATTAGCTAAAAATAACTTTGCTATCCGAAATTGTGTATACATTGTTAACCTTTTCACCATTAAAAATAACTTTACTATCCAAAATTTGGGTTACAAAGCTTATAGAAAGTTTAGAGGTTAGAATATGATATTTATAACACAATTGACTAACACTAAGCAAATTGTATTTCAAACTATCAACCAAAAGAACATCCTTAATAAGAGTTAAGCCTTTCTTACCAACTTGACCAATGCTTATAATCTTACCTTTGACATTGTCTCCAAATGTTACCTTGTCACCTTTCTTCATTTCCAAATGAGTAAATAGGTTAGCATTCTCGATCACATGCCTTGAACATCCACTATCTAGATACCACTTGTGTTCATTCATGGTGGATTTCAAGCATATCTACAGAATAGAAATCATTCAAGTTTAGGTACCCAAATGTACTTGGGACCTTGGCGTTTAGCATTGGAAAGATACAAGTGAGCCTTCCTTATCAAACATCTCATATTAATATGTCCACAATAATGACATATAGCATGAGGTGTATGTCCCTTCTTTTGAAAACTATATGAAGGGGCATGCTGATGTCTCCTAGGAGGTCGTCCTCTATTGCCTTTGACTCTTGGGCCATTGACTTTATAGCCATTGAACCTCGAAGGTCCTTTGGCTCTTAAACTAGGTTCATTATAAGTATTAGTGATAGGCACACTTAGACTTTTAGATTTTGAAGAACTAGCATGTCACTTGCTAAACCCAATTCCATTTTTAGATTGAGAAGGGATGAAATTAATAGCTAT
>CATIWF010218846.1:0-26433 GCA_949630135.1 Balakata baccata
GCAAAAACCAAAATATATTACAAAGAGCTGCTTTATTCCAGATTTTAATATCTTTGACACCTAAATCTCCTTCGCATTTCTTTTTACACACCTCCTGCCAAGCAACCAAGTTGGAGCAATTATCCTCAGTTTTCCTAGACCATAAGAACCTCCGAAAAAGATGATTGACATCATTCAACACACTAGTAGGGAGCTGCATGACTGCTGCCCAGTACACATGCATACTATTAAGGACAGAGTTAAGAAGTTAGAGCCGACCCGAGTAAGAAAGGGATCAATAAGACCAAGAAGCAATTTTTGAAGTAATCCGTAACAATAGCCCAACACAATCATGTTTGGATAAGCTAGTAGAAATTAGATGAATCCCAAGATATTTAACAGGTAATGGACCCTCCCCATACCCCAAAAAGTATAAGATTTCAGATTTGCTGACCTTATCCATATCATTCAAAAAAATAGAGCTTTTAGTAGGATTAACATGGAGACCAAAAACATCTTTAAAGTGCTCCATCACCTCATGAATTTGTCTAACAGAGGTAATATTCCCAGCACAAAAAAAATAAAAGGTCATCCGCGAACATCAGATGATTAAGCTTTAACTTGCTACTCCTCGGATGGAAAACAAATTGCTCATTCAATTTGCAACTTAAATCATGAGTTAGGTATTCCATGTAAATAACAAACAACAGAGGGGACATGGGATCTCCTTGCCTTAAACCTTTTCCACCTGCAAAAAAACTATGGGCTTCTCCATTTGTCATTATTGAGAAGTGTGGAGTTTAATACAACACATAACTCTGTCAACAAAACAAGAAGGGAAGCCAAGAGCCAACAAGACTTCTTCCAGAAAATCCTAGGAAAAAGAATCATAGGTCTTTCTCAAATCAACTTTTATGGCACATTTTGGTTTACCAGTACACAAATGGTATTTCCTGACCAATTCTTGGGCCATCATAATGTTATTAGTAATGTTCCTCCTGGGTTACAAAAGCTGATTGATTGGGGGAAATAAGATTCTGCAGGATAGGATCCAATCTGGAGTTGATGATCTTTGTAATACATTTGTACAAAGTATTACAATAGGCAACTGGTCTGAAATCACCAAGAGACTCAACATTAGAAGATTTAGGAATGATAGTAAGAATGGTATCATTCACCTGTTTGAGAAGTTTTCCTTTGCAAAAGAACTCTTGCACAACTAGAATAACATCATCCTTGACAATGGGCCAGCTAGCTCTAAAGAAGGAACTACCAAAACCATCAGGATTTGGGGCCTTCTCTTATGCAAATTATACTGTAGACTATGGTTCTGGTAAACTAAACATATTGTTAGTAGAGTGATAATTTTGTAAATAAAATAAATTTATATAAATTCATTTATTGAAATAGATTTATTAGTTTATTAATAAAAAATTTATTAGTTTATCAATAAAATGTTTATTAGTTTATTGACAAATATTTATTTTATTTTAAAACAAAATAAACAATTATTTTGTTTTTTTTTCCCCTTTTTAGATGTTATTTGTCTCAATTTGTTGTTTTTTCAGTGCGTTTTATCTCGATTTTTTGTTATGTTTTGAGTCTTTTTTAAGAGAATTCAATAAATTCATACCAACGAATCACAATACAAAAAAAATTTATTAAATTAAGTATATAGAGAAATAAAATGAACTTGAATTAATATAATAAATGAACATTTATTAATAAAATAATGAACCATTAGATAAATAAACTAATGAATTTTTACTTTATTTGTAATTAACATTTTTCAATAAACTAATAAACTCTACTTTATAATGAACTTTCCGTTTTATAACTAATGAACGTTTAGTTCATTCGTAATGAATATTTTCAGTTTATTCATAATAAATGTTCTCATTAAACTAATGAATATTTACTTTATTCGTAATGAACTTTTTTAATGAACTAAAGAATATTTTTAATAAACTAATGAACTTTTAGTTCATTCGTAATTAACCTTTTCAATTTATTCACAGTTTACATTTTCAATAAACTAATGAATTTTTATTTTATTTGTAATGATTCTCTTATAACGATCTAATAAACATTTTTCAATAAATTAATAAACCTTTAATTCATACGTAATGAACTTTTTCAGTTTATTCATAATAAATATTCTCTATAAACTAATAGACATTTGCTTTATTCGTAATGAAAATATTGATCCGGATGCAATATTTGAATAATTGCGTTAAAAACAAAATTAAGAGGAAATAGAAGTCACTAAGATTATGGCCAATTGGTTAAGCTGTTACCGATTCTACAATTTCATAAATTATTGTCTAATATTACATTTAGTTGAGCATTATTATTATTCAATTTAAGTATGGTGATCGGCTAATATTACATTTAGTTGAACATTATTATTATTCAATTTAAGTATGGTGATCGGCTAGTAATAATTTAGGTTTTTTTTTTTATTAGGGAGAGAGAATATTTTACAAACACATTTAAAGGTCACTAGGCTACACAACAGGAGATAATTATCCATTTGCATTCGCCATAAAAAGTGAAATTACACCTAATACAGAGGAGGAGATTTGAATTCAAATTTTCATCCTCTAAGAGCAAATGCTCTTGCTACTTGAGTAGGCATAAAGCGTAATGATTTAACTTTTTAAAACATTAAAAGTTAAATAAATTAAATATTCAATTTAATTATTAGTTTATTTGATTTATTTTAAATAGTAATACATAATTCACTTGTAAACTTTGCATAAAATAGCCAATTCCATCAATTGTGACTTTCTGCTCCAATTTTTTATGCCTCTTTATTAGTCGGAAGGTAAAATGATGAGGAGGGTGAAAGAGACGATTTTCTCTGAGTGTTTTTGTGTAATTTTCTTATTTGCAATTTAAATAATTTTGGTCAAATACCCTCTTTGAAGCCATCTCCAATCCACGTCATTTTGGTATAGAATTTGCGGATAAAATAATTTTTTTTTTTAAAAAAAAATCGTTAGGGAAAAGTAAGATTGAAATTACTTGCAAATCATTACATAACAGAATTTGGATACCCCTGGGTCGGGTGGGGAATTCCAAACCTGCAAATCAGAGTATTCTCTGGACAAATTGGCAACCAAGTGAGCCAATGTATTAAACAAAAATGGTGTAAACTATAATAAAACACTAATATGACTCTAGCAACACCATTTTACTATTCATTTCAGTGAAATTGAAGGTTTGTAAAACACCAAATACGTAGAAATTTTTATTTTTATTATTTTTTTTTAAAATAGTGTTGGGATTATAGATAAATTTTGGAATCTACAACATTTTTGTGTTAATTTACACTAAAATAACGTTTTGTGATTGGAAATGGCCTTAGGACCTATTTTTCACCCCCCGTTGTTTCTATTGGTTAGAGACTTGATATTACAAAATATAAAAATTAAGAGAAATAATTGAATAAATAAAAGTTTTGAGGACAAAGTATAGAAAATGGTAAAAGTTGAGGGATCCAAATATCATTTTTCAACCAAATACTTACCCTTTTCTTTACATTTTCAGTAAGGTGGCGAAGGGAAATTAAAACAGAAACCATAAGAAAATTGAATAATGATACGAGGAAATATCATCAATTACCGATTTTGAATTTTTTAATTTAATTTTATTAAATTTTATCAATTTTTAACTGTTTTATTTTTAAATGTGAGAATTACAGTATATTTAGTATTCATTTGCATTCAATTGAGAAAGAAAATGGTCTTTTTTTTTTTTTATCTTTTAAATATGAATTAATAATTTTATTAACTTACATGACCATCACTTATTCTTATGTATACATTTATTTATTTTTAATTATTATTTAATTAATTTAATTTCTAAAATAAATATGTAAATTTGTATTTCATTAACTTAATTTCTAAAATAAACTTAGGTAAACCTTAATTACCAAAAAAATATAAATTTATATTTAATTAAGATTATTTGGTAAATTTTTGGTAAACTTTGATTTATCTTTGTTAAATTTTTAGTAAATTTTTGGATAAACTTTAGATAACTTCAATTTTTATTAATTTTCTAGTAAATCTTAGTTAAACCTTAGATAAACCACAGATAAACTTTCAGTAAATTTTGGATAATTTTAACTTTTATTAATTTTTTTGTAAATTTTAGTTAAATTTTGGATAAATTTCGAATAAACTTTGGATAAATTTTTGGTTAAATTTTGCGTAACTTCAAGTTTCATTAATTTTCTAATAAATTTTAGTAAATTTTTTAGTAAACATTGTTTTTAATATCTTTATTGTTATGATAATATTGGAGTAGTTAAATTATGTTGGATGTCTATCATTATCTCTATAGATAAATTCCTTATACAAAGAGAATTTTATCACTGTAACATTTCCATATCTATAAATATGTATTACAATCAACAAAAACTTCTTCCTTTTTTGTTTATTATTGTTTATTTTATAACACATTATCAATATGATAATAAAAGGTAAAGTTTAATTTTTTAATTTCAACTGTATACTTGGTTTTGGGATAGATAGCTAATCATTCCCGTTTTTTTCTATTACTGTTTTTCTTGCTCAATATTTTTTTTTCTTTTTCGGATTTTCTTTGGACTAAAAATAAACAAATGGCCGACTACATAGTTGATTTTCTATTTCTTTATTTTTCTTCTTATGGATTGATTTTGACATTAATTAATAGCTTTTGCCATTATTTTAGTTGTTTTAGTTAATTTGATATTAATCAATTTTTTTTTATTTTCTTAATTACAGTCACGGGTAAAATATCATTTTGATCTTAAAAATAATTTTCAAATACATTTAAACATGTGTTTAGCTTAAAATAATAACATTACTAATTATTTGATTATTTAACTCTTTATTTTGTATTAATGTAAACATATTTTATCTGTTATTATTTATTTAATAATGTACATTCTTTTTTTATTTATATTGTGACTTAAATATTTAAACACATGTTAGTTTCTAAAAAACTAATATTTTATAGTTCTTGAAACACTAACGTTGTATAGTTCCTAGAAAACTAATATTACATATAGTTCCTGCAGAACTTGTATCTTATATTTTAGTTCTTGAAAAACCAATATTATTTATAGTTCTTAAAGAACTTATACTATAAATTCTAGTTCATAAAGAACAAGTATTAGTTTTAGTTCTTGAAAAACTAATTAAATAAATAACTAATGTATAAATTTTTGAAGAATATAACCCTAAGTTCCTGAAAAAGTTAGCATCTTGAAATTTAGTATCTCAATCAATATCTTACGTTCCTAAAGAACTAAACATATTGTCTATAAGTCTTTAAAAGACATCTAATAATTAATATATCATTATTTTTGTATAGACAACGTCTAATTTGACAAAACTCGAATTTGTGGTGCTCGATATCACGGATAAAAATTATTTGCCATTAATACTGGATGCTGAAATATATTTGCATGCTATAGGTCTTGGAAACACAATAAAATATGAAAATCAAAAATCACAATAAAATTGTGCCAAGGCGATGCTTTTTCTTCGTCATCATCTTCATGAATGACTAAAACTTGAATATTTGACAGTTAAAGATCTATTAGTTTTTTGGAAAAATTTGAAAGAAAGATATGACCATCATAAATCAGTTATCCTTCCAAAGGCTCATTATGAATGGACGCATTTATGATTGCAATATTTCAAAATTGTAAGTGAATATAATTCTACAGTTTTTAGAATCAATTTTAAATTGAAATTATGTGGAGAAAATGTTGTTGACCATGATATGTTAAAAAAGACATTTACTACTTTTCATGCCTTGAATATGCTCCTACAGCAACAATATCGAGAAAAAAGTTTTAACAAATATTTTGAATTAGTTTCGAGAAATTACCTATTTTCTCCTCTGGCTTATATTACATACATATGTGTACAGTTAAAACAAATATAATAGTAAATCAGAAGTTTACTAACCTAAATACATTTTTTATTTGGCATAATCGTTTAAGTCATTTTGGACCAACAATAATGCGAAAAATTATTGAGAGCTCATATGGTCATCAATTGAAGAACCAAATGATTCATCAATCTAATGAATTTTCATGTTCGGTTTGCTCTTAAAGAAATTTAATTATTAGGCTTTCACCAAATAAAATTCAAAATGAATCACCTAAATTTCTGGAATGTATACAATATGATATTTGTATACCAATTTATTCACCATGTGGACCATTTAAATATTTTATAGTGTTAATAGATGCATCAACAAGATATTACATGTATGTTTATTATCAACTCGAAATCTAGCATCTACTAGATTACGTATTCAATTAATTCAATTAAGAGCACAATTTCTAAAATATGCTATTAAGACAATTTGTCTTGATAATACTAATGAATTTACATTTAAAGCCTTTAATGAATATTGCATGTCAATTGGTATAACTGTTGAACATTTTGTAGCTCATGTTCATACTCAAAATGATTTAGCAGAATCTTTTATTAAACGTTTACAATTAATAGTCTAACTATTGCTTATGAAAACAAACCTCCCAATTATTGCTTAGGGACATACAATTTTACATGTAGCAACTCTTCTATGCATTAGGCTAACTAGTTATTATCAATTTTCACCACTACAGTTGATTTTTGGTCATAAGCCAAATATTTCACATTTGAAAATTTTTAAATGTACTGTTTATGTCCCAATTGACCCCCACATCGCATAAAAATAGGACTTCAGAGAAGATTGAGAATATATATTGGATATAAATCTCCTTCTATAATCAAATATCTTTACTGCGAGATTTAATGATTATCATTTTAATGAGACTCTGTTTCCTAAATTGGGGGGAGAGAACAAACAATTATAGAAACAGATTATTTGGAATGAACCATCATTAAATCATCTTGATCCTTATACAAAATAATGTGAATTAGAAGTTCAAAGGATCATTCATTTACAAAGTACAGCAAACCAATTGCCAAATGCATTTTATGATCCAAAAAGAGTTATTAAATCTCATATACTAGCTGAAAATGCTCCAATTAGAATTGATGTCCCAGTAAAACAATATATTAATATCATAGCAAATAAGTCCATAACATGCCAGAAGCGTGGTATGCTACCCATTTCCAAGGATAAAAATTCAAGAAAGAAAATGGAATAAAATAAATAAAGTGACAATTTAAAAATTATTGATTCTCCTGGAGAGCCTATAACATATGACGCAGATGAGAAAGTAACCCTTGACGAGATTTAGGTACCTGAAAATTATGAAAATAATAAGATCTCAATCAACTATGTTGTTTCAAGAATGAGATGAGACCGAAATGAAATTGTTATCGACAATATATTTGCATATGCAATAGCAATTGATATTGTAAAGGAAAGTGAGAACATTGAACCTAAGTTTGTTAATGAATATCGACAAAAAAATGATTGGTCTAAATGGAAAGACGCAATTCAGACATAATTAAACTCATTGGAAAAACGTTAAGTCTTTGGGCCCATTGTTTTTACACCAAAAAAATTAATTCGGTAAGCTATAAATGATTTTTGTATATAAACGCAACGAGAAAAATGAAATTGTGAGATATAAAGCAAGACTTGTAACACAAGTTTTCTCATAAAGACCTGACATTAATTATGAAGAAACGTAGTGCTCAGTTGTGGATGCAATTATATTTAGATTTTTAATTAGCTTGACAAGTTTAGAAAGACTTCATATACGACTTATGGATGTCGTTATACCTTATTTATATGGATTACTTGATAATGAAATTTATATGAAAGTCTCAAAATGTCTGAAACATGTAGTTCAAAACTTCGAAAAATGTATTTAATTAAGCTACAAAGATTATTGTATGGATTAAAATAATCTGGATAAATGTGGTATAACAAAGATTATTGTATGGATTAAAACAATCTGGACAAATATGGTTAATCATCTTAGTGAATATTTTTTGGAGAAAATATATACTAATAATCCAATTTGTCTATATGTTTTTATTAAGAAAACAAATTTTGATTTTATTGTTATTGATGTTTATGTTGATGATTTAAACATCATTGGAACTCTGGAAGAGTTAATATAAACAATAATTTATTTAACAAATGAGTTTGAAATGAGAAATTTGGGACAAAAAAATTTTTATCTCAGCTTACAGATTGAGCATTTATCTGGAATGATTTTTTCCATCAATCAACTTATATTGAAAAGATATTAAAATTTTTTTAATATAGATAAATTTCATCCAATGAGTTCTTCCATGATTGTTAGATACTTAGACGTAAAAAAAGACAATTTTCTTTAACGAGAAGATGGTGAAAAAATACATGGTCCAGAAATACCATATCTTAGTGCTATTGGAATATTAATGTATCTTGCCAATTGTACAAGACCCAATATAGCATTCTCTGTGAGTTTACTAGCAAGGTATAGTTCCTCATCTATTCGAAGACATTAAATGGCGTGAAGCTAGTATTTCGTTATTTCCGTGATACATCAGATATGAATTTATTTTATCTATAAGACTCGAAGTCTAAACTAATTAGATATGCAGATGCTAGATATTTATCTGATCTACATAAAGCTCGATCACAAATGGATTACTTGTTTACATATAGGGTTGTAAATGAGCCGAACAGTTATGAGCTCGAAATTGACTCGAACTCGATTTGAACTTCAATATCTAAGTTCGAGCTCGGCTCATATTAAAATTAGAATATTCATGAGTGGCTCAAGCTTAATTATAAGAAGCTCGATGATTATATAAACGAGCTATTCTATAAGAAGCTCGACGATCATATAAACGAACTATTCGATAAAAAAAACTCGATAATCATATAAACAAGCTATTCGATATGAGTTTAAAAATCGTATAAACAAGCTCGAGCTCGATAATCATATTTCATTTAAACAAATTAGAATTAAAAAAAACAAATAAATACAAATTTAGATAGTAAATTAATGCATAAAGCAAGAAAAATGAAATTTTTGTTTAAAAATTCAAAAAACACAAATAAAAATTACAACATAAAACAAAATTACAATTGTTCAATGTAAAGTTCCAAATACAACTATAAAAAATTAAACTCCTAGACAAATGAAAATAGAAATTTTCTCTTCCATGTCACAGCATCAATACATAAAAACAATAGATGCCTTTGTCTTGAGTTTGTTCTACTCTTTTTTGCTTTATACTTGTTCTTTTTGTTACTATCTATCTTGTATAAAATAAACTGAAAATTAAAAAATGAGATCTGATATAGAGGGAAGAGAGGGCAAAAACACAAGCCTGCAAAAGCAAAAAAAAAAAAATAGTAACAGAAAACTAAACACATATGATATATAGAAGAGAGGAAACTAAGAACTCAAAGTTCTAAAAGAGAAGATTTCCCTTAGGTCAATAACAACATTTGGAATATGATACTAGATTTTTTTTTCTTTGATTGACATATATTCGCACTGCTATATCTCTGCGTTTTACTAAGCAAACTCTAATTGTAACATTATCAAATTATGCTGAAATATTGACAATTCACGAGGTTAGTAGATAATGCATATGGTTGAGATTTATAATTTAACATATTAAAGAAACATATGACATTTTATTTGATAAAAAAAATCCAACAGTATTATATGAATATAATGCTATTTGTATTGCGCAACTTAAAAGAGGATACATTAAAGAAAATAGAACAAAATACATTTCATCAAAATTCTTTTTTCACACATAATCTTCAAAAGTAAGAGATTTTAAATGTTCATCAAATTCAATCAATTGATAATTTAGCGGGTTTATTTACAAAAAATGCTATTTACAACAATATTTAAGAAGTTAGTGAACAAAACTAACATGCATCGATTAAAAGATCTTTGTTAGAAATGATATTTTTATAAGAGAGAGATTTTCATGTACTGTACTCTTTTTTTCTTAATCTAAATTTTATCTTATTGAGTTTTTCTAACAAGGTCTTTAATGAGGTAATGACTCAAATTTTTATATGAATAATATATTGTTTTTTCCTTTATTAAAGTTTTTTTTACAAAATTTATTTAATATAATTTTAACGAAATATATATTTTTTTTAACAGGCATCTAAAAAAATTATTATGATAATATTAAAATAATTGAATTATATTGCATATTTATTGTCATTTATTGTTTTTTATTTTACAATATTTTTAACGTTTTAGTATTTTTTTTAAAAAATATTTAGGTAAATATTTAGGCGTTTTTTTTTTTTTTTTGTAAAAATCCGTAGTGATATCTAATATAAGAAGGAAAGACGAGGAAGCAGATGCAGAATATTAGTTGGTAAGAAAGAAAAAAGGAATGGAGGGAGGAGAAGAAGGTTTAAGACTGAGCAAGAGAATCAATAATGGTGAAGTTGATTATAAAACCAAATCTGGCACTGCGTGGAGCCATTCCTATCTCAACCAGAAGCCATGGCATCCCCTTTCTTATCCTAATCAACGCCGTAAATGGATCGCCGAGCAGACCCATGCCCAGAGTCAACGCCGCTCTGAAGAGGTCACCCGTGAGGTACCTAATCTCACCATCTATAAAATCATCTTTAATTTCATTATATAATTCATAGTTTTGCTCAATCAGATTTTTCTCTTGCCATTTTATTTTTATGCAGTATGCTCAAGAACAGGAATTCTTTCGCCAGACTGCTCTTATTTCCAAGAAAGAGAAAGAAAAGGTTTTTTTTTTTTCCCTTTCTTTTCACTTTCTTCTACATGGGTGTCATATTCTCTAATCGTTTGTTCTAATTCTATTTATGGTCTATTTGTTTGTGACTTGATGAAACAGATAGAAATGATGAAAGCTGTTAGCTTCATGTATGTCCGTCCACCTGGTTATAACGCTGAAAGTGCTAAAGCAGCGGAGATTGCTGATGAGAGGAGAAGAGAGGAACCACTTGCAGAGAGAGTCTCTTCTGCAAAGTACTTTCTCATATTATTCCTTTTTCTATTCTTGTTTTTAATGTAAATATGGCATTGATTTTTCTACTCTTAATAGTCTAGATTGATTTAATTTGCACAAGTAGCTTTGAAGTTAAATGATATAATTATTGCTTTGCAGCCTGCCAGAATCAACCTCTACTGGAGGTCCTTCAGGAGAAGAAAAAAAGAAACCAAGGCTTAAGGATGTATTTGGCCGTTCTATACCAACTGAAGAAGAATTTGAAGTTCTTAAAAATGCTCCAAGGTATATCTATATGCTGCTCTTTTTTTTTTTTTTGGAACTGTATAAGCTGCAATTACCAGTTAATATGACACTTATAATGCCTCTAAATTTTATTTCCTTGAGGATAAAAAGTATCTGGCATAGGTGCATGTGTAAGATGTTTCAATTTATAAAATCTCAGTATTGGTCGTCCACGTCTTTCCTCAATTTATGGCTGTGACAAACTGTTTTCTTGATGAGAATACGATATATTTAAAACGATATATTTAAGGGTTTACATTGTTGTAATAACTTAGTTTAGTTCCATTCCCTCATAGCTTGTCACATTCTTTAGTCCCTTTTGACCTATCTTGAATAAATGGAATAATAAGTCAAGAGAGAATCTTTGATCTCTTGGTTCAAAGACTTTTGAAGAAAAAATGCTCATCTGTTCTCTTCGATGTTCCTTAAAAATTCATACTACAATCACTTCAGACGCCAAATCTGATAATTGATTGACCACCTATTTGGAAAAACATGAAAAATGACTAAAAAGAAAAACTGACTCCACCTGTTTAGGATGTAATCAGCACAAGAAAAGACAAAGTACACTACTGAATTTTAATTGATGCTCTTTATTAAAATTTGCTACTGCCCTTTACTCCTTTTTCCCATTTGTAAAACTCCTTTAGAATTGATCCAAGAGGACTACTTTGGCCTTCCCAGTGGATCTAAATTTGAGAACCACCATCTTTGGCCATGTTGTCTAATATGTCTTTTGGAGTAAGGTATATTTCACTTGGATGAATAGTTGGCAATCGGGGTCTGATTCTAGTGACTGTAGAGCTATGGAATTTTTGGAGCAGGAAACACAGAATGGAATATAACTTGAAATTGGGGGGAAGAGAGAGATGATAGGCAGAGACCTGTTTTTGCAGGAATAGGGAATGGTCCATTGAATTCGGGAGTGTTGGCAGCTATATGGTTGCTGTGTGGTAGCATAATTTTAGGGATTTTTTAAATGCATACTATGTTATAAGTGCTCTATTCCTTTATCTAGTTAACTTCTTAGTTTGAAACTCTTGTATTTGAAATGTTGAGAGCTAAGTCAGTCCCTTTGCAGATAATATTGAATTTTAATGACATAGGATCACGTAACAGGTGTTATTGATCCCCAAATAAAGATAGAGGCATGAATCACCCTTTGTATTTTCATGATAACCTTTCCCATATTTTTGCTTTCTACTTGCATTTTACTTTTTGCATATTGTAAGTTTGTAACTGATATCTCTTGCTACCTTGATTTGCTCCATGTGATTTTTTTTTTTCTAATGATATCTTACAGGCTGGAGACAGGTGTTGCTGCAAGGGCAAAGCCGTTTGGGATTGAAGTGAGAAATGTGAAATGCGTAAGATGTGGCAATTTTGGTCATCAAAGTGGTGATCGTGAATGTCCATTGAAAGATGCCATAATGCCAAATGAAGAGAGTCGATTAAAAAGAGATGATCCCTTGACTGCTATCATGGCTCAGATAGATCCTAGTGAGGTTAGCATTATTTCTAGTTGGTTGTGGATAAAATTTAGTGATATGTGCCATAGTTTCATTTGTATTTTGATGTCGAAACTTGAGGTATAGCTAAAAGATTTTTTACAGGTATATTTGGTTTGTGCAACAATATCAGCTTATGTTTTTTATTTGATCATAGGACAAGGAGGTACAATACTATTGTGATAACCATTTGCTGTTGGATACAACTGTAACACATGTATTGCATGTTGATCTGCCCATGTAGGCTTGCAGTAAATAAACCAATATTTCCCAATATAACGTTTCAGAGAAACAAGTTAATTAGATCCATTTCTAACCCAACCAGTAGTTGGTGTGTAAAGTGCAGCTTGTTTCTCAAACTTATCCAGTACCTAACTCGAGTTTATCTTTTATTTGTCTAAACTCTTCACAGCCATTAAAGTGGGAGCTGAAGCAAAAACCAGGGATGAGTCCACCTCGTGGTGGTTTTAAGCCAGATGATCCCAATCAGCAAATTGTTGCTGAGGACATATTCGATGAATATGGAGGTATGTCGTTTTCCTATAGCCTTAGATTACATATTTTATTTCATGAGTGTGAACTAACATACTCCGTTATCATTATCATCCATTTTTTAGGGTTTCTCAGCGGTGATATCCCTGAGTTGCTGACCAACTTTTCCCCTACAAAATCCAGAAAGAAGCCAAAAAAGCGTAAGTACAAAAAGGATTCATTACCCGGCACAGAATTCAGGACTCCTGTGGAAAATGGGTCATTTTCATATTCTGATAATGAACAGAGGAGGTTAAAGAAGAGCAAGAAAAAGAAGAGCAGTAGAGAATTTAGGACTCCGGAAGAAAATGGGTCGTCACCTTCTGATAATGAAGAGAGGAAGTTAAAGAAGAGCAAGAAAAAGAAGTCCAGTAGAGAATTCAGGACTCCTGAAGAAAATGGGTCATCTTCACCTTCTGATATTAAAGAGAGGAGGTTAAGGAAGGGCAGGAAGAAGTCAAGTGGAGAATTCGGGACCCCTGAAGGAAATAGGCTATCTTCACCTTCTGATAATGAAGGGAGGAGGTCAAAGAAGCTGAACCATTCTGAATCAAATTCATCTGATGATTTGAGGTATGATAGGCATCCCAAGAGGAGAAGACATAAGCATTCATATTCATCTGATGATTCTGGCTATGACAGGCATCACCAGCGTAAAAAGAAAAGGCAAACTATTCCTTATTCATCTGAAGATTCTGATGTTGAAGAGCGTCATGGAAGCAAGAACAGTAGAAGGAAACATTTATCTTCTAGAAATTCATCCTCAGATAGGCATGGAGGAATTGATAAGGCACGGAAAAATTATGAACATTCATCTGATGATTCTGACTTTGATAGGCACCATAGAAGTAAAGATCCATCTCACCATTGCCATCGACATCGACATTAGTCTAAATCTTCGCCGCAGGCACCTCACCCTTAAAAAGTTAATGAAGCCCTAAGCTTTAAAGAAGATTGAAATACATGTCTTCTGAAATTCTATCGTGCATCTGCTATTGCTTTTCTGGAGAAATATAAGCAACATTTTGTATAATATTTCAGACTTTTGAGCTAGTTTGTGTTGTGTATAACTCCCTTGTGGCTGAGTAGACTTTATCTACACCTGGAGACTGGAGTTAGGACCATACCATACCCATAAACCAAACTCTAGTGTGATGGTTTCTTTTATTTCCTTCTCAGTTTCTTTTTCATCAATTTCAACTTCAAATGTATTATATTTTTAGTTTTGTAGTGGATGGTCTGGTCTACCAGTTATCCACACATCCAGTATGTGAGAAATTTCTCTCAAGCACTGTTAGCAGAGAATCAATTTTATGAATAGCTTGGGGTAGTTTCACACATCTGTCAGTAACGTGGATCATTTTACAGTGGGCGTTTCTAAAACAGATGGTTTACGGTCAGACTAGTTGTCATTGTCAAGGCCAGCCCTTCAGATGCTAGTGTACATTCGGTTATTTCAGTTAAACCAAAATTTGAGAAAATTGTTTAATTAATATGAGAGGGCTTCTGTCGTACACCCGGTACACCGTGCACCTGGTGATACATAATATGTCCATTGGTTTTTTAGTTGTGTTTGATTAGAGATTTTTGGGTGTAATAACCACCAAAGAGAATTATGGGCCATGGCATAGAAATAGAATTGGTCTCCACTTTCCACCGAAGGAGTATGAGGTGATGGTTTCTTTTGAAGTGAAGCAACAAGAAGAGGTGAGTGAGAGGCATTACATTAAAGGTGAAAAGGGCAATGGAGGTTTCTGTTCAATTAAGAAATTAATTTAATTAATTAAAATAAAGGCAATTAAGGTTTTTGAAGTAGCAATTATTAGAAAGAAAGAGCAAAGACTGAAATCTTAATGACTCGCAATATAAGTGGTGTCAAATAGTGCAAAAATAAATTTTTGATATTTTTTTGAAGCAAAACTTAAAAATAATATAAATTTATATATTATTATATATATTTTTAAAAAAATTAAAAAATATAATTATCGATTTTCAAATAAATATGGTTCGCAACAACACTACCACATTCCAATTTCAATAAATAAATGAGCAAAATGGAAAAAGGAGAGGATGAAATTCCATTCCCAATTTGCATTATTACATAATGACAATAATAAAATGAGTGGGCTATGCTGTGGGTTCCTCCACCGAGGAATGCTAGGAATATTTTCCACTTTCCACACTTTTTAATATAAGTTGTTATATTATAGATTTCAATTCATATAGTAATATAGGCTATATATGTGAGAGTAACAATAAAAATATAGCGACAATTTTATAAATAAAATAAACTCATACAGCTATTAAAATATAATGAAAATTTTGTAATATTTACAAATTTCTTTTAAATTTCTCGGCATATGTAGATTCATTATTATGATTCATCGCGTGTTAGCTACAGATTCATTGAATTTTAACTATATATTTATTAAATTTGAGTGGCGTTCATTACTTTTTATAATGTTCATTGAATGTTAACTACATATTTATTGATCATTAACTACAAATTCATTAAATTGAGTGATAGGTTCATTACTTTTTCCTTAATATTCAAGTTAAGTAGAGGTTCATCAACAGCATATTTATTGAGTGTTAACTACATGTAATTTAAACTTGTTTAATTTTTTTTTTTTTTTTTGTGTTTGTTTGCTTGTTTAGTTGTAAATTAGAAGTTCATTATTTTATGCATATAGATTTATTAATTGAAATGTATATGTTCATTTGTTATGGAGTGGAAGTTCATCATAATTTTTATGTATTATATCAATTAGTGTTAATGAACGTACCGTTGAAGTTTAAATGAACCTATATTGTATAATTAATGAATCTGTAATTAACAATCAATGAACATATAGTCAACACTCGACAAACTTTTACTTAACTTGAGTTTTAAATAAAAAGTAGTGAATCTGCCGCCATTAGAACTCATGGAAAGACTTTTATTTTTCCTGAGATCTTCTATCCTCAAATACCTTTCATGGAGGTCTTCAAGATTCCTATTTGTAATCCATTTCCAAATGAGTCTCTCCATATGCTATGGTACCTCTGTGCTAAGAACTATATGGCTTTTGAGTTTTCACCACTACTCTACTATAATGCCCTGGCCACCCAGGAACTTCCTTAAAACCCACGAAAGTTCTTAACTTGGTAAGACTCAATGAATCTGTACTTACTGTATAATAAACTTGTAGTAATTAATAAATAAATCTGCTTACGCTAAGACACTCAAAAGAAATTTATAAATATTATAAAATTGTAACCATATTTTAATAATTGTGTACATTTATTTTATTTTATAAAATTGTCATTCATAAGAAGCGCTGTTGGTTCACCATGCAAGGTGGATGAGATCCACCTCATAATTCGTGCTTTAATATTCACTTTTTGATTGATCGTAAAAAGAAATTCTCCAATATAATTTTTTTTTTCTCTATTATCACTAACTAATAAGAAAATAAGCATTAAAGAGTGTAAAAAAATAGAAAGTATTCTTAGCATTGGTCTCCCTCCGCCCAAATGATTTGGTTGAGATCTTTGGTCTGTTTGTGTAAACGTCATCTCAAAGTTTTCTTTCTCCTTTTTTCCCCACTAGAATCTAGGAGTGTGAGTTACGTGTCAACTTTCCAATTGCATTCACAATCTCACTAAACGACAATTAACATTTGCATACCATTCACTAATAAACTTTATCTTCAGCTCACAATCACAATAGGGGATGAAAATTTGCCTATGACTTGTGGTGCTTCATCTCGATTCCATTTTGAACGAAATAAATTTTTTCATCTAATATATGTTCCATTTTGACTCTGAAGTTTTTTTTGTATATGGGATGATATGTACATCTCATCCTGATAATTTTAATATAATTAATAAATTTAAAAATAATAAAATAAGAATATAACATTTATTTAAAGTAAAAAATATTTTTTATTTAAAAATTATATAATTAACTAATTAATTAAAATAAAAATAATTTTAAATATTGAAAAAAATATATTATAAAAATTGGAGACCGAATCAGGGATTTCCATCCCCTTCGGATACAAAGATGGAGACAAAAAAAATTTTGCCGTCAGAGATAGGAAATGGAGAAATCCGCCTCATTGCCACTCCTCACATAAGCATATGTTAGACTTTTTTTGTTTTTTTTCCTTAGAAGACTCTTTAGACTTTTACAACTTTAGTAATTATCCACCTACACACACAATAACAAAATTAAATAAATCTCATTAATTAGTAGATGGTAGTAACAAACTCGAATTCAAGATATTTCATATTTTTATAAATAAAAATATCAATTAAGCTACTCTTGTTAGAAAATATAACAAGTATTGTTAATTCAATATTCGAATAAAATGATAAGAGGAATATAGAATAAATATGAGACTTGTATTTCATACAGTATCCTTAAGATAAATTTGACATCTACCAACGGTGTTTAGGAAAATCGGCGTTTGTCTTCTAGGATACTACATATATCAAATAGATGTTGAACACACAATATCCACTTACAACGAATTAATTATATGTTACTCTTTCTATCACTTTGAGAATAAAAGAATAAGAAATTTTTTCCAATAATAGCAAAAACCCCCAACTCAAAACTCAAACAAAGAACTCCTATTTATACTAGATGGAGGAGATATGAAATTAATTGTGATTAATATCTTTAAAGGCTGTCAATTATGCATTTGTAATATTCAAATAATAGTAAATTTAATATTTGAAATATCAGAAAATGAAATTATGAAGACAAGAAGCTCAAAAAACAAATCTGTAAAACAATCCACACAAGCATATAGAATTCATATGAGAATGTGGATTAGCTTGCACACACTGCAGCACAACGATACATGCATGTGGAATTCACACGGGAGTGTCAGAAGCATGAGCATAGTCGTGTGAAATGATATGGGAGTGTGAAATCAACACTATGTACACACAACGACACAACTGTACCAGACCTCTGGTCGTGTGTCGCTTCAATTTCCAAAAATAAAAAATGTAAAAATTGGACTTGGTTCAGATCATGAGATTTCGGCTTGACATTCATGCACCCATGCGTTGACCTATCCCTTCCAGAAATAAAAAAAATGTAAAAATTGAGTTTGGTCTGAATTATGGAATTTTGGCCCGACATTCATGCACTCATGCATTGACATATCTCATACCAGTATTTGCACCCTCCTGCGAAAAAAAGAGCATTGCATGTTACTTTTTTTTTATCCATATAAGAATGCATCTTACTGTATAAATACAAGTTCAATTTTACATATTAGTGATTTAGGACAATTCTTACTTTCATTTTCTATCTTTATATCTCTTTAGCAAGAAACTTATTTTGAGCTTCAATTTCTATTCACATATTCTCCATTTTGAGCATATGAATACATTAATTCATAGTTCTTATGTCAAAAAATACATATCCGAATTTTTCTCCCAAAATTGAGTTGTAAAAACCATATGAATTATTTTCTCAAAATAACTCGTAATATCAAATTTTCCAATAATCCTTTGATTGATCCACAATTCAGCTTTATTGCCTTTGTTTTTCCTTTAATTAATTTTTTTTTTCCGTTCCAATGAGTGGAATAAGTTATTGATTCAATTGGATTGAGTCTATCCAATTTTGCATTACTCCAAATAAAAAGATAATACAAAATAAGTTATAATTTTTCTTTTTTAATTAGTATGTTGAAACTCTTATGAATAAAAAGTTTAAATTCAGTAGTTTAGTGTAAATCCTACTTTTCAAGTCAATCATTTTGTGAAATACTAACACCAATAAATAATGTATATGCGTGTATGCTCATTATTTAGTACCCCTCTTCCATTTTAACTATCACTTTACACAAAAATTTTAATACAAATTGAGCAAAAATTAAATCAAGTAATATTTCTCTTAAAAAAAATCTAAAATTTCATTTATTTGTAAAATTTAGGTATTCTTTTTCCAATTTTGCTCTATCAAGTAAAATAAACAACTATGAATTTTTTTTACTCTTTATCTTTTCCAACAATTTTATTAACAACTCATTTTTTTAATATAAATTTAAGGTAATTAATGACTTCTATTCTAATAAAATTAGATAAAGTGACCGATAAAATGAAATGGAAGGAAGGTTTAGTATAATATATTTTTATATATTCAATGCTTACTTACTTATCTCATACTCCCACTAACGACTAATTATTAATTAGCACTTACGCTTCTGACAATTATTAGATCAACAGCATAATCGCACTTTCAACTAAGAGTATCCTCTGCTCTTAAATGATTAATTTGGATATTGCCGGTTTTTTTTTTTCAATTTTTTTAAATTATAGATTTTTGAAGATAAATATATGTTTGAAAGGAATTTAATTTTTCAACGACAGAATCGTTTGTATACAAATTAAATGCATGCAATATGATATACAAGTAATTTGGAATATTAGGTGTAAGTAAAATTCTTAATTAATCCTTTTCTTGAAAAAGTATATTATTCGATCTTACGTCTAAAAATAATTAATTTAACCATGTGAAAAGCATTTAATTAATAATTAAAATTAGTCAAATTGAGATAAAGCAAATTAAGATATTCAATGGACATAAGGAATCATATCATCTCAGGGTGGCTATCTGATTACCCAGAAAAGGAAGGTGAGAATCCATTTAAAATGGAGAGCTACATATTACTTTGATTTTTAAAGAATATGTAAGTTTAATAATAATAATAATAATAAATCACACTATATATAGTGTGGAATCAATAAATCAATTAATTATTATTTTTTTAAATTAACCGTTCATGCTTGTATAAAAAAAATAGATAAATTCAATCTTAATTGACTTATTGAAAATACTTGTGATCTCAAAAAAAAAAAAAAAAAATTGATGGGTAAAAGAGCTTCCACTAGCTGATCATTATATGCATAATGCCCACCCACAACTTCGAGTAGAAAAAAAATCTTTATAAGATAATAAGAAATATAAAATTGATATGAATATTTTCTTATACATTTTTCACCGTATATTTTAATTTATTATCAAAAAATGTATATTTCCTTACTTATAAAATATTATTATTTTATAATAAAAATTAATATTTTATAAAAAATATATAAAAACGTATCCTTAACATTCTTCAAAGAAATAAATAAAAGATTGGAATGGACCCATAAATCCTATAGTAGTGCTATGCAAGTTGGCTTATTTTTTTTATGAACAGAAATTGGAATCTGATTGATGGGTTGTGCTAGCTCCTTTAATCATATCTCTCTCTTATTCACCATATTATTTAACTTTTATTTTTTTTTTAATGAAAGTTTATAATTATATGCATAGCATGAGTTATAGCTTTTAAATGAATATTAAGTATTAATGGCTAATTATGTATAATCAGTAGATCAAATGATATGAGTCTCTTTTTATATAACTATTTTCAAATTTATGAGAATGCTTTGTCGCTTTTAAAATGTTATTTAGCACGAATATAATTAATTTTAGTGTGTAATTATAATTCAATGACTAAGAATACCTATGGTTTGAAAAAAAAAGAGAGAGAGTACATATGTGTATATATGATGAGAAATTAATGTGCTCATCAAAGTTGTAAAAATCGGTCCGGTCAATGAAACCAAAAAATCAACGGGCACGAGTTTAAGGTTAAACGGGTCTACATAATATTTTCATAAAATATAATATGTCACTATATAATAAGACATAATATGTCTCATACATAATAAAAATAGAATATAAATTGTACGAGGTCATTCCTATTTTACAAGACTAATATAACTTATCTCATATTCTTTTTTTTTAAATCATATTTTATATATTTGTATAATTAAATATTTAATTAATGATTAAATATAAAGGTAGGCTAAAAATTTCAAATTGTAAAGGAAAAATAACATAAAAAAGAAGTAAGAAATAAATATAAAAATGAGTCAATAATTTCACATAGAAAAAAAAGTAAGAATGAAAATAACATAATATCTTATAATAAACGTGAACTAAATTTTCAAAAACATATGTACTTTGATCAATTTGTGATTAACTAATCTACTTCTAGAGTCAATTTTTTAGTTAAATTGGTTGAATTAATTAGGTTGGACCAAATTTAATATTTTTTTATGCAAAAAAAAATGATCTAGAAAAACCGATCAACTTGATTGGGTCGCCAGTTTTTTGGCCAAACCATTTCCTTCTTGGATTTAAGAGTAAAAAACGCCCAACCTAAAAACCGATTTTGCATTGAAACAGTCGGGCCGAATCAGTTTTTACAACCATGGTAGTCATTCTATCCAGTTTCGATACGAATGTTGAATACTATAGTAAATATCAATAAATTTGTCTAGAAGGAATTTTGGAATCAACTTCCTACTTAGCTTTACATAGAAAAAGCACCATTGTTTTCATTTTTAAAAAAAAATAAATAAATAAGATATTTTTGGTGAAATTCAACACACCTAGTAATTAACTTTCCGTGCTTTTCCCTCTTTTAATATTATTATTCTTCTACTACTAGGCTCTCTTAAAGGTAAAGCAAATTCTTCTATATATTAAAGTTTTAGTGGCATACGGATTTAACTCCTTTTTAAAAAATTTTAGATTTGTGGCCTCTTATAAAAAAAAAAAAAAAGCTTATGAAATCCTTTGCCTCGTAAATATAACGCCACAATTTTATTATAAGGATAAATTAACATTTTCCATCCTTTTGAATTTGCTAAACCCTTCAATCATTTTTTTCCCCTAAAAATTCGAATCTGAGACCCATTAGTAAAGATAGTGTTAATATTATAACTTTGACTCTCAATCTATTCAAAAAAGAATGCAATTCTGATGAGATAAGAATATAAATTGAACTATAGTACGCTCACCGACATTTTATTCATAGCCTATCATAATTTCATTATAGGATTCATCTTATATATAAGTCAATTTCATGCATATATATTTATACATTGTAATATTCCTTCATTTTCGTATCGATATTTCTCTCTCTCTCTCTCTAAGATCTATGTTTCACCTTGGTAACATTAATTTTGAATATATATGAGAATTCTCGCTACTCATATAAATTTTTTATAAAGTATTCTCTTTGTTCCATTCTATATGTTGTATAAAATTTTTTTATAAAAGTTAAAAATATCATTTAATATGCATAATTATAGGTATAAAATAACTATTTTACTTTCTTTTTAGAAAGAATAAAAGTAGTATTGAGTATAATTAATCTAACAAAACTTAGTTCTCTCTCCCAAACCAAGAAAGGGATAAAATTGGTAATTTAAAATATTAATTAAAGTAGAATAAATTTTATTTATTTTTTATATCAGAGATAAAATGAAATAAAGAGAGTAATGTTAGAAGATGAGGTCGATGAAATTTAAACATGAGTTGCTTAAAAGACTCTTAGAATTTTGGATACAAGTAATTCCCTACTTTCATAATTGACTCTGACATAAACAAAAAACGATTTAGGTATAATTTATGAGAATTTCTAAGGTATATCTGGTGTAATTTACACCGGGTGCCTTGAAACCGTTAGATTATAAATTTTTAATTTCATCCGTCGATAATAAATAATTGAGATTAAAAGTTGATGATCTAATGATCATAAAGCACCAAGTGTAATTTACACCCGGTGTACCACAAAACTCCTCATAATTTATATATCATGTGCAATGAATGGAAAGAAAATGTTTACCGGTGCCTTCTGATTTGTTGGCCTCAAATTTTTATGGAAAACAATGGAAAGAAAAAGTGAATTAGAATAAAACAATAGAAATTTACCAAACAAAAAAGTAAAACAATAATTAGGCCTTATGAGAATCCACAATTGATTGATGATTTATAGGGTACTTTGTTTTAAAGAGGTGGGAAGCACCATCATTTGTCTACTATATATATAGTGTACCCAATAAAACAATTTATTCTTTTCCCAATTCCACATGCAGCTGTTTCAATGGCCTGCACATGTGCATCACACCAGCATATCAATTAGTTTGAAAAGGAGAAATTTTTTTATACTCTTAAGTTTTTTAACTCCATACTTCTAATTAAAGAACAAAATATCATTGTCATTTTAAATAAGTAATGATATTATATTTAATGGAATATAGGTATCATTTTCTAATTGAACAAATTATTAAAGAATAAAAAATTATTATCATTTTAAATAAATAATGATATTTTATTTAATGGAATATAGTTATCATTTTCTAATTGAACAAATTACCGATAATTTTTTGAGATTTTAACAAATTATAGTCATAAATAAATTTTTAAAAAATTAAAATTGCACACCTTCTTACCATTTGAGATAATATATATTCATTTGATTATATATGAATTTCAAATACTGCAGTGCAATATATCATATAATTTTTCTATATTTAAGATGCTTTTGTGTAAATTTCCTAAAAATTTATATATAGTCTAATGAATTTATAAAAGCTCAAGATTTTTGAGCAGCCAAATATATAATTAGATTTCAATTTTCCTAATTATTATTTCAAATAATATTTTTATGAAATGATCGGTTAATTTTTTAAAAATTTATTTCTATCTATCAAAAATTAAAATCTCAGACTAGTTATCATTAATTGGTTCTTTCCCAATTCCAATAGCTAAGTGCCAGCCACACGATGTATATAATATATCTAATCCAAGCTCGTAAAATATAAGTGAGATGAAAATAGTGAATGGCAGTTTAGGGAAATTGAGCAAGATATATATATATATATATATAATATTAATATTATCTAGAATTTCTCTAAGCAAAGTAAAGAACGAAGGTGGGTTCCCACCTTGGAGCATAGCCCTACATTATATATTCTGCCATAGCTAAGATATAGTTTCTCCACATATAAATTATATATATATATATATATATATGTGCTTTAGGGTTCACATTGGGAATCCTAATAAGTTAAAACAGAAACTCTCATCATATAATTTCTTCAATCCTTCCCCTCTTAATCAGTGACTAAACCTTCACCATCTCTGCATATATATAGTGCTTTAAGTATCATTTACATACATACATATATATATATATACACACACATAAAGCAGAAATGTCTGAGCCTAATGATGGGGCAGTCGCTGCTTACCCTATTCAATCCAATACTCTATCTGTCCTCAAACTCAGCGTATTATATCCTATAACTTTAAAGGTCTGTTTCTCAATTAACTGTACTACTTATATATCAAAAAAAAAAAAAAAGTTCAAAATCTTATTTTCTAGTTAATGATATATATATGTGACAATATCTTTGTTTCTTGATGTTTGGCAGTTTGAGGAAGTGGTGTATAAAGTAAAACTGGACGAGAAAGGATCATGGTGGGGTGGCAAATGGGGCTGTAGAGAGAAGACAATATTAAATGGGATAACAGGTATGGTCTTCCCAGGTGAAATTTTAGCAATGTTGGGTCCATCTGGTAGTGGAAAAACAACCCTTCTAACAGCTCTCGGCGGCCGTCTCACCGGAAAATTATCCGGCAAAATCACTTACAATGGACAGCCCTTCTGTGGCAGCATAAAGAGAAGGACTGGTTTTGTTGCTCAAGATGATGTGCTTTATCCTCATCTCACTGTAACAGAAACTCTTCTATTCACTGCACTTCTAAGGCTGCCTAAGACCTTAACTCGTGATGAGAAATTACAGCATGTCGAGCTAGTTATATCCGAGTTAGGATTGAGTCGATGCCAGGATAGCATGATCGGTGGGCCACTGTTTAGAGGAATCTCAGGTGGAGAGAAGAAAAGGGTGAGTATTGGTCAAGAAATGTTAGTAAATCCAAGCTTGTTGCTGCTTGATGAGCCCACTTCAGGCTTGGATTCAACCACAGCACAGAGGATTATTTGCACAATAAAAAGGTTAGCCAGTGGTGGTCGTACGGTGATCACCACAATTCATCAGCCGTCGAGTCGACTCTACCACATGTTTGATAAGGTTGTGTTGCTCTCAGAAGGGTGCCCTATCTATTATGGTTCTGCTGCTTCTGCTCTGGATTACTTCTCTTCTATTGGTTTCTCTACTTCCATGACTATTAACCCTGCTGATCTCTTACTTGATCTTGCCAATGGTAACTTTCTATTTCTCCAGACAAAAAAATTCAATCATCTAATTCTTTTTTTCGAAGTTTTCTCTTCTTTTCATCATATTGAAGAACATTGATTCTTCAGTAGGAGAGTGGTGGTGGTGGGGAGAAGGAACTCAGTTGGCCCACTGAAAGTGCTGCTTAAACATATGTGGAGCAAGCATTGATTAAATGGAGTATAAAGAAAACCCCACTTCAACTATCCCACCATGCACCCAACCCCGAGAAAGAAAAAATAATTAGTTCTTGTCATTTCTCCATTTCTTAATTGAATAAAAACCAAGTATTTTTCTACCCATAACTGTAATTAAAGCACAGTTTAATTTTTTCTTTCTTTGGAATAAAATTGATATCATATATTCTATTCTAACAAGTGCAGCAAATTGAAAAATTCCAGGCATAGCCCCTGATTCTAAACCGGCAACAGAGCAAGGTGAGAATTCGGAACAAGAGCAGAAATCGGTGAAGGAAACTCTCCTTTCTACTTATGAAAAGAATATCTCCACAAGATTAAAAGCTGAGCTTTGCAGTTTGGACGTCAATACCTGCAATTACACTAAAGATGCCTCTTCAAGTACTTACATTTATATCCTTTTTAATTTTCCATTTTTCCTATAAAAAAAATTATTATATAGTGAAGAAATTTGGTAATTAAAAGCTTAATTTTGCGTCAGCAGGAATGGATAGGAATATGGAGCAGTGGTGCACAGGCTGGTGGCATCAGTTCAAGGTGCTATTTCAACGTGGACTAAGGGAAAGGAGATATGAATCTTTCAACAGATTAAGAATTTTCCAAGTCATCAGCGTTGCTATTCTTGGTGGACTCCTTTGGTGGCGTACCCCTTCTTCTCACCTTCAAGACCGAGTATACCACTCCCTCTTCTCTTTATTAGTTTCTTTACTATGTAATTTCGTCACAACATTTTCTTGCAAGTTAACGTTTCTTGTTGTAATTATTGGAATGCAGATTGCATTGCTCTTCTTCTTCTCGGTGTTTTGGGGGTTTTACCCACTGTACAATGCAGTTTTCACATTTCCTCAAGAAAGAAGGATGTTAATTAAGGAAAGAGCATCAGGAATGTATCATCTTTCATCCTATTTT